>MJUU01012509.1:0-14666 GCA_002080025.1 Modiolus philippinarum | reverse complement strand
AGAATATCGGATATACTCAAATTGACGAATCCTAAATTTGTCAGAGTACGCATTTCTCGAAATGTTAGTACAATCACAATAACGCAAAAATTTCCAACAGTCCCAACAACAAAAATCACAACATTTGCTATTGTTATCCACAAATATAAATAAAGCGGTGTAGATAGTTTATCAATCAAGTTTCTATTATTATTTTGTGTGAAGTTAAAATAATAGTCATATCTGGAAATATTGTAATAAGTTGCGGTCTCCATTTCGAAATGAATTAAATTACTTTTCTTGCTGTCCACAATCTATGCGTTATTGTCTTAAGTTCGTTTTTAACAATACAACATGGTAATTAAATTGCTAGCTGTGGCAGGACTTTCCCGTATTTAGCATAGGTGATTAAATGTTCGTGTTGCTGACTGCCAGGCAAATGATGATTACATCCAATACTGATTCTTTTTTAGAAAATATCAGATGCTCATTAGAAAAATAACTTGGACAGCCCATTATCGTCATAGAATCTGATACAACAGTAACTTCACAATTTGAATTGTCTTCTCAAGTTGATAGGAATAGATAAGTTATAGTTTTGATGACATATCTCATTTTGGTGAAAATTACGATATTGCCATCAATAAAAAATTCTCAATAAGTCTATTTTTTATTAACACTGCACAATAACAAAGTCATTTAGAAGTAACAAAATACACAAGTTACTGTAAATTTAGGTTTGCATCATGGCAATTTCGACTAATTTCTCTTCAGACCATAATCCCGTTTTTGTTTATAATACTTTACTATAGAAACTATGGTCAAAATAAAATAGATAATCTAGTTATAATTGTTTTTCTTTTAACCACGTAAAAGCGCGTAGGCAAAATAACTAATTTGAATAAGGCGAGCATGAAGTCCTTATCAAGATTTTTTTTTTGCAACTATACAGATGTTTAATTCGTAAGCTTTTAAATCTGGGATTCAAAAAATGCGGATTACTAGTTTTTCTCAAGAAATTTATTGGACGATATCCAGATTTGATTGATAATTATTCAATTCCAATTTCAAATTTTATTGAAGACGGTTTTGTTTAAGTTTTGGCTTCTTCTTTTAGGCACTTTGGTGTGATTTGTGCACCGAACGACAAAAACACTTTACCTGTACGATGAGACAAGATTTGTACATCGAACGACTAAAAAATTTCACCAAAAATGTGAAAAAGACAATGTTATGACAATATTGGGGCTTTGACATTTAACACAATCTGGACACAGAGAAGCTATAGTTGAAAATGTTAAAGGGTTTTGTCGTTCGATGTACAAGCATTAATCTCGAAAGGTTATTTTCCTCTGTTCTACGGAACTCGAAAAATAACCTTTTCTTTATTAAGTAATTTTGGATATTATCCTCTGCATAACTGTATAATATCAAATCTGACAGAGCACAAATAACCATAACAATAAAGAAAGAAAGAAAGAAAAAAAAAACAGCTGAGGATGGAGCAAATTAAACTTCAGCATTTGGTCTTTTAGACAACTTCAGTGCAGATCAAATCAAAATTTTTTGAATACCCATTGTTAAAACTGATAGAGCACAAATAACCAAAATTCTCAATTGAAAAATGGATCATGATAGAGCTATGCAACGAGGAGATACTCATTAGTTTTAAAACTCATTCCAATTTAAATTTGCAATTCCAGTAATAGCAAATGTTGTGTCGCCATTTTTTGAGAGCTACAAAGTAGTGTGAATAACCAAAAGTGCGGAATCGCATGGAACTTAAACAAAATCATAATTGTAACTCGACATCTTATCACTATTTTACACTATTGCAATTTAAAAAACATGGGAATTTAAAAATCCCATGGGAAAATGCAATTTCCCATTAGATTTCACCATTTCCCATGGGATTTTGAAATATTCCCATGGGACTTTCATTCCTTGGGATTATTATTTCCCATGGGATTTCTATAATTTCCCATGGGATTAATTTTCTCCCAAGGGAATATTTCAAAATCCCATGGGTAATAGTAAAATCCCATGGGAAAATGCAAAAAATATTTCAACGCATTCTCACTAAAATTTAGTGTACATTGTTGGTAGTTAACGTCAAATTGTCGGCCATGTTTAGTTGAAATGCATAGGGGCGATATTGAAATTATGCAAAAATAATACACTTCAGAACAAATTTGTCCACAGCTGGCAAGATTCTGCACGTGGATTACATCTATTCTATACATAAATATTTATCTGTAATAAAGCCAAGTAAGTTTGAAATTGGAAGAGGGATTATGACATTTTGCATTGATTATAGAAGCCATTGTAAAATTGTCGAGTAAGCCATCTTTAACTGAAAAATACATATCAAAGAAAACATATACTTGAACCATTATAATTATTTAGCATTTGAAGAAACGATATATTTGACACATGAAAAATTTCTGGAAACAATCTCAGAAATGCCGGATATATGTTGGATGTCAGTAATCGTAACACAAAACATACTTGCCAACCTCTAATTCTGCTGTGGCGAGTCATGACCCAACAACAAGGTATGTGGTGGTGGGTGTTGGAGTCAAGCCATCACGCACATTTTCTAGAATTCTTTACACAAGCTCTGTGCCATTTATTAAATGTCTTTGGTGAAATAATTCAGTTGTTAATTGATTTTGGACAATTTTGGTGTTTTCTGTTCATTTAAATTTTTACTTTGTCTGAACTGTTAAAAGAAAATCAAAACTGTTGTCAGCTGTTAATCTTAAAAATTGTGTTACTTGTGTTATGGCGTGTCATTGGCGGATGACAATTTCATTGGCGGACGAAAATGATGACCCGAGGCTTTGATTATCCCTGGTGGGTGGGGGATCATTTTGCGGGTTGACACCCTGCAAGTTGGTCAGTTGGCAAGTATGTCACAAAAAATTAAATATTTGTTTGCTTCTACCTAACATTTACTTCAAAGATTAGTTCGTTTCATTCAGTTAAAATTTTATATTAAATAGAGAAAATGGGATAAAATGGTTGTTTCGACAACATACTGTAAAAGGGGGCATTTTCGCGTTGTTTGAATTTTGTGATTTTTTGTTCCAAAACTTATTCGCCAGGTATTATTTTCTCGATTCTCACTTGTGTCTCGTTACATTTCGAATGAAATAAAATTACACCAGGGGGAATTTTCGCGAATATGTGCCAATCGCTAAATTTGCTAAAATAAACCCCTGGCAAAAGTTTCCATTTTACTGTATGTCTTTTCAGTGCAAATTACACAATTTAGAGACCAGAAATCAAAATATATATCATAAGGCTGGAAGACTTAAGTATTAAAGTAAAGTCAAAGTCAGCTTTGCTCGACGGTAATACTCCTTAGTAAATTTTCAACTTAAGAATTCGACATATTTTAAGTATGGGATGGCAACTGAGCTGTTTATAACCTTGAGGACTGTAAGACCACCAACAGAGTGATTTGTTGATCGTAAAATAAAAGCATAATTTTATAAACCCCATGTTAATAGACCTGGTGCTGACCTTAGCACCGACCATATCAAATTTTTGATTTATGAATATTAACAAAACTGCTATTTATTGCAACAATAATAAAAAGTAGCGGTACTCACACAAAAAACTTCCAAACAGCCATCTGTCTTCCGCATAGAATTCACTAAGCGCTGAAGTTTGACATATTACCAACACTAGTAAATCAGCTATACTTAAATTCACCAAACACCAGTTTGTTGGTGTTCGCATTTCCCGAAATTTGAAAACTGCAGTAATGACAAAACTGTTTCCGACGGCTCCAATAACGAAAATTAGTACGGTTACTGTTGTTATCCATACGTACAAATAAGTCGGTGTGACAATAGATACAGGTGTACTAACTTCACTGTCATTGTAGGAGGACATGTTTTGTAACTGTGCACAACAATTTGACGAATTGTTTACAGATATGTCCATATTATAACAGTCCTTCAAGAGTTTCCATTACATAAACGTTTTGACGGAGTATACTCTCCGAAGTTCTAAACATATACATAAATATTTATATATTTTCGCCATGTGTTCATTTAGACAAAATAAATGAAAATCTCTTCGCTTTGTCTTTAAATAATCATTTGTTAAACACCTGCAATTATGTCATATGGATGCAGAAAATCAATGTTTTTATTGCGACAACAAATTATTTAATATAATGTGCTTACAAGCAGCTCATTATATATAAAACATTAAAAATCACGACTTAATTCACAAATCAAAAGGCATACTTATATACTGCTTTCTAAGAATATTGATTCATCAACATTTCTGCAGTGTACAGGC
Source organism: Modiolus philippinarum (assembly GCA_002080025.1). Taxonomy (NCBI): domain Eukaryota; kingdom Metazoa; phylum Mollusca; class Bivalvia; order Mytilida; family Modiolidae; genus Modiolus; species Modiolus philippinarum. The sequence continues at coordinate 10,370 of MJUU01012509.1, read as the reverse complement.
TTTATGAACAATTATGATTGACAGGCACGAACATAAAGTTTAAGTGACATTCAACAAATACTGGATCTCAAGATTTTAATATTTCATTTCATTAAAATTAAATGGAGCATTTCAATATTGTATAAAAGATACAATTATAGTTGGGTTTTTACTGGTTCATCTGATGTTCATTAGACTAGTGAATTGCTGTCATATAAATATATAAACCTAGATTTAGAGGTATATGGCACAATGAAAATATCTTCGTGAAAGTCCAAATAGAAAGAGGTCACAACTCTCAAAAAGTTTCCGGCAATTCTATAAAATTTACTTCTTAAAAATTTTTAAAACATAACACTTCTTCGATGTCCGCCACATCAATCATAGTACACTAAACGGTCCGAAATGAAATACGTAACACACCCTCGGTTGGCCAATTAGATTGCAGAGTCCTTTTTGATAAAACGCATGCTTCAAGACCCCAAGTTCATCCCACTGAAAATAAAGTCACAGCTTAAAGAATTTGATGTACATTTCCAAATTTTTACAAAATAGAGTAGTCAAGTTGACATTTACAACTTACTTCATGTTTAAAAATCAATTTATATGTAAGGTGTTACATTTTACAATAACACGTGTTGAAAAAATCTGTTCAACAAAATGGCATTCTTGTATATCACATTTTTTACTGCAACCCATTCCTAAACTTGGAGGCAGAAGGGACAGAACTTATGCAATAAATAAAGCAGGCACAACGATAATCTGGCTGTAAAATTTCCCTATCACATCTGCCTCAAATAAAATCGTTTCAGAAAGCTCATCGTATGTATCATTTTTGCAACTCCTTGTGATATGATAACTGATGTAATACAATTTAAAGTGAAAAGGTTTTACATAAACCTTTAAATGTTGAATAATCTGATTTCGGAGAATGATCTTATGGGAGTGATGGTTATTTCATAACTAAAATGGATACACCAAATCGAAGATCATTAGTGTTCTATTTTTCAGCGGCTAATCAAATAGTTTTGTGTACTATTTTGTATGCTTGAAGAAAATGATTTTTATATGTTTTTTAGCGTTTATATCAATAGTTAATACTTTGTTTTTAGCAAAATGTTTTTCCCGAGTTTTTACTTTATACTTATATAATTAATTTTTTGCTCAGAACGAGATAATCCTTTGATGTTTGACGTTGCTTTACAGGAAGTAATATTGATGTTGTTTGATATATGTAGGAAGGAATTTGATATATGTAGGAAGGAACATTTTTAGTTGATAATTTTGAGTGATCTGAGCAACCGTTTTGACCTATCGCACTTTATGTGATGGTGACAGATCAAACAATTCGTAAGGTTGTTGTAAAAGAAACGTAGAACTTTTTGTATTTTCCATTTTGAAAGTTTTTTTCAATGCACGAATGGATAGTAATTTTAATTAGAAAGAATGAAGGAGAGGTACATCGTTAATCTGCAAATTTTATTAAAGAAATTAAAATTTGATTTGATTTTTTTAGTTCTGGGATCAAATGCGGAGCGTGGTATATATAAATTGGATGTTGCTCACAGTTTTTGTTGTTCCTTTAGGAACATTTTTGCTGCGATATACATCCGAACATTGGCACCTAGCACTAATGAAGAAACGATAACAGGAAACACTCACAATGGCGAACAATTACAATCACAAGCCACAATCTACCAGTTAACTGCACAAGAAAAACTATATAAAATGACAAAAGACAAACATAGACAACGATAGGAACTGGGGATAGCCGGACTTGGTACCAGCACTAGCAAGAGCTAGCTGTAGGGTAAACCGGTTTATGGGAACCCAACCCCTTTCTCTATCCCGTTTCCCTCTAGTATAATAAACATACAAATAAAACCCAATACAGGTGAACTACCACAATCTTGAGAAGGAAAGACTAAGACAAAACTTAATTTAGAAGATGGGTCAAGAAGTGCTCGCCGCTAAACTGCCGGCCAGGTCAGGAAGCTTACACTGTCGCACTAATAAAAATCAAATTCAAAACTTCCCGAAGTTTTTGGTGAAGAATCATCCTAAATTACAGTAGAAGTCGGCAATATCAGTGAGAGGCCATGAAGAATATCATGTCCATATCCTCTATATACGTTAAGGTTGCAAGTTACGCCCTAGTTTTTCTGGATTTTTTTTATCAGTTTTTGACATTTTTCAACAACATTTCCGTGAAAACGAAAGTGAGTAATGCCCGTATTAATCAGCTGTTCGCCAGGAGCATCATATATAGATATTAAATGTTCATATCTTTTTATCAAACTTAGTTTGGATGTGATAGTAAGGTTACGTTCACTAAAGTCAGACGCGTGCGTATCGTACTAGTTGAGATATATACACCCGTTTGAAGGAGCTACAGGGACGTCGCATGTATCACATCAGTGTTTCTAACGAGATTGATACAATCTAACACCATTGAAAGTGCAAGATCGAGAAATCTCAGGCACCAAAGGGTAAGATTTCAAGATTTCTTTGACGAGTCAGAGAACCATTGAAATCTTACCCGAGGGTGTCTGAGATTTCTAAATCTTGCATTTTCAACAGTGTTTGATTGTTTTTCTAACATTTATAAGCAAAATACAAGTTTCTGTAAAACCAGACTAAAGATGACGTCCGCCATGTCTAAGCAACTTACTATGACTTCGATAACGTCATAATATATCTCCTCACGTGAAATTCTTATCTCAACCGTGGGTTGAGACAAGGATATCTCAAACGGCTAAAATAGGTACTGGTCTGTCTCAAATGTGAGAAATATAAGACGCATACTTGTAGTACCATATTCTTGGTACAACAAATAATCCGACGTTAAGCTTTTGTACATGAAAGAATATCGAAATGGGGCTAAAAGACATGTTTGGTACCTTTTCTCCACTTATATGAAAGAGAAAGGAAATGGGGTAAATGTCAAGGAGACAACATAGCCTTCGCAACAATAACAGTGTTCTATCTATCAAAATGAAAAGTTCCATTATTCATTTCATCATGAAAGTATTCCTCCATTATCAAATCATTAATTTTATTGGCATATAATTTTCTATCTTGTAATTTATCTTATCAAGATTAATTATTAGCAAAAAATATTTCAAAGCATTCTCACTAAAATTCAGTGTACATTGTTGGTGGTTAACGTCAAATGGCATTCAAATATCAATTTAAATGACAAAAATGAAGATGGATTTCTCTTAAGTTTTGTCCTGTTTTCACGTTTCCTGAACTGTTGGAGAAATATGTTTCTCCTCTCTAGAGAGAATGTTGTTCCCGGCAATTGATTGATGAAATTCAATTATGACGTCAAACATATTTACTGTTTTCCGACTTTACCATTGTGACGTCATAAAAAAGGAGACCATGCCTGATGACGTCACGCAAAAAGAACACATTTATTTCGGGTCATCAGAAAAGGGGGGGGGGTCATGTTTTTGTCAAAAATCTCCTTGAAATCATTAGAGAAATAAAATTCACAACCGTATCTCGTGAGAAACGACATTACTACACTTTCGACAGTTAAATTTTCAAACATTTTAAATGCTCGGCAAGCCTCGGCTTTACATTTTTAGAACTAGATTTTCGAATTAAGTATGATTTGCCAGTTATATCTATTATTCCAACTTCACATAAACAACCGTCTTATTTGCAGGGACGACTTTCCGTCATCAGCATGATTTTTTTCCTCATAGCAGTCTGAGCTATGATAAATGGACAAATATGACACTTCTTGTAGATCATTTTAAAAATCAGCCCTCAAACAAATTCACACGTGTGCACATATATACTGTCAACACTGCAATAACAGGATTAATGCATTTTGCGTATATTTAAGCCATAAGCCATGTGATATTTGTTTCAATCTTAATGTTTATTGCTGTTAAATATAGAGTAGTTCATTATAAATCTTGCTACGGGGTGACACCTTACTATATTTACAAAAGATGTTTTATGTATTTAGCCCTTAATACGTTAAATGCAAATGAAAACAAAATCTGAATTTTGGTAGGGTAAATATTGTAAATTCAAATCTATTCTAAAAGCATTATTGAACAAGCTGTAAAACAACGCCTAGGCTACTTAAACAAGGATATGTTACTTAAAACTTGAAGACATCTTTCCAGAAGTTTTATGATCGACATCACCATCTTGTGGACCGCTATGGAATATCTGTTTCCCAGATTACAACTGTTACAGAGCTTAATTGTTGTTTTCTCTACCGGATTTGACTTTACTACCGGATTTGACATGTTCAACACGGTGGATGTCTTATAAGAAGCAGGAGATGCTTACTCTACTGGTGCACCTGATCTCACCCATGCTTTTTATTGGGTCCCTGTTGTTCATCTTTATATGTGTGTGTCTTCATTTTTCTTTTCTGTGCCGTACTCATGTTGTGTCTGTTCCTTGTTGCCATTGTCCTTGGATTATTCGTTTTGGATTGACGGTTCGGTTCTCACTTACTTCAATGTTCCAGATATCACAAAAACTTGACAAATGAAATAACCATGAAGAAATAAAAAAACTCACGAGAGTTGCAGTTTGGTTATTGATATGTCTGATATAACAGTTCCATTGTGTTAATAGCGATTCTCTGTTACCATCAAAATAATTTGGCACGACCTGTCACAGATTTGGTTAATTTTTACTTTTTCAAGTTGAAATTAACCAATAAATTATAACACATAACACTAGTTCATTATTTTTGACAACCGTTGCTATGGTAACTATTGCGACAGTCTTTGGACCATCATTGAAACCATATACAAGCTATTTTCGAACCTTTATTAATACACAGATTTATAAAAAAAATCCATTTTGTGTGCTTAATTCAAAGCTTTATCAGCCAGTTTAAAAAAGAATTTTGAAAGATTACATAAATTCCAAGTTAGAACGATGTTACTAAATTTACCTAAAAATTGATAATCTTTTGTTGCAAATTCATGCATTTTTGTCATTTTTGACAATTTTTAGACTGAATTATTATAAAAAGCCATCATAAGGTGTACTTATCTTATGTATTTTGGCAACACCAATGCTTCATTGCTAAATGTAAATGAAATATCAGTGGGTAAGTACATTGTAAAATGGATTATCCATTGTAAAATTTGTTACCATAACACTTGCCAAAAAAAAATGTTTTTCCAAAATCGTACAACCATTTGCTACTTTTCAGTACCTAGAAAAAAAAACGATGCACATCATTTATGTAGAAGGGTCAGTTCAACAGATTATGACCTTTCAATGACCTAAAGGTCATATGCATGAAAGTCAAGGTCATTTAAAATTTTTTGTCATTTTCTGAATCTGCTTCATTTTTCGGAAGACCTTGACATCATGATCTTTGACCTTGGAATAATTTCAAGGTTAAAGCCATTTAAAAGGATTTTATTTGGTAGATATTCTGCACAGTTATTTCAAAATTTGATCCTATCTATATCATTTTCATGATTAAAGTCTACTGCACAAAAAAGTCAATGTTTTACAAATTGCCATGGTAACACTCTCTTAAGCTGCATATATATTTCCCCACGTATTTTCCTCTAATATTTTTATTTACATTTATCAAAATAACATATTTCTATGTTAAAATACTAATGAAAGATATTTTCTGTGCTGGCTTTTCAGTCTAAAAATATTTAAAAAAAGAGAAAAAAAAATTACATAAGAAATTTCTCAATTTTTGCTATTTTCACTAGCCTCTTTCCAACTTCATATTCACTGAAGGGATATGGAGTAAATGCAAATGAGACAACGTTTCTACAAATACATGGCAAAACCAAAAAATGGATCAACGCTTTAATTGTTTTTCTTTATCTTGAAGTCACCATGAGGCCTTCAACAATGAGCTATCTTCATATATATATATGGTAACTTAAAAGTTGCAATTAAGACTTCAAATGAAGTACACAAAATTTAAATTTAAAATTTCTTCATTTTCCTTGATAAATAAATGTTTGATTGATTGATTGAATATTGTTTAACGTCTACTCAGCAATATTTCAGCTATATCAAGACGAGAACAAGTTTGTTGATAAATAATCACTTTGGGGTATGGAAAGGGCCATGGGACGGGAAATTCTGACTGCCACTGGAAAAGTAGGGTGAAATCGTCAAGGGCGGGGAATTTAGCCTTGTAGCCGATCACCTACGGACCACCCCAAAAAGAGCTTGCTACAAGGGTTCTTTAACGTGCAGGAAGCGTGGCATTTCTCCCAACACGTGGACCTGAGTTTACATCCCATCCGAAAGATGGGTTGTGTATTTATTAATCCCGCACAACCACGGAATGGGTCCTATTTCTATATCCCGGGACCCTCGGGGTCAGCCTCCGTTTAGGAGGGGTCACACCCCGCAAGCCGGAGATACTGGGTCCTATTTCTATATCCCGGGGTTCCCTCGGGGTCCTCTGTTAGGATGGCTCATACTCCAAGCTTAGAGGATGCTGCGGGCCTATTCTTCAGCCGGTTTGAAAATGACCTTATTTGTGGTATTAATGATGGTCAAAAATTGCCGGAACGGTTACCATGGTAATGGCTGTCATGAATAATAAACAATTGCTGTTTTTGTTAATTATTTATCAATTTCAAGCTATGAAATGAAATCCGGCAAAATCCGCGAGATACCGTGCCGCACCTGAATATTTCTTGTCTTTACAGAAAATCGCTCTTAATACTTTTGTGCTGAACAAATCAGTTTCATGTCAAGAGGAATACAAATATACAAATAAGTACAAAGTCTCTTCAAATAATTGATATATCCAAGCAATGGAACGACGCTTTTATTGTTTGATAACTGTTTTCAACTAATTGGATGGGTTAGGATGTTGTTTACTAATTACTTGCGGTTTAAGATTGAGGTTACACATATTGGTATAAAACATGCTGACATATAATGAAGTGGTTTTGACTAGAGCATCCGGATTTTGTCACGTAAAGAAGTGGTTTAGAATGGTGGTTATTTTGTCATGTAATGAAGTGGTTAGTGGTTTTGTATTGTTATTACAAATATTAGTGTCATGTGATTGAATGTATACAATTGCATGATTTGTTAGAACGGTCAGGGTTCTATGACCAGGACAGACCAGAGCAGTCAGGGCTCTACGACCAGAACGGGTCAGCGCAACCAGAGCTCTAGAAAAATTCCCAAGTTAACTTAGTTTTTATGACTGCTATATGACTGGTCTAAGTTAACTTGAAAACGGTCCTTAGTTAACTAAGAGGAGCTTTTACGACTGGTTCAAATTCCCTTACTGAGAGGTTATGTCTGCACCCTATTGTATATAATTATAAAACATATTGTGATGTAATTAAGTGTTAAGTTGTTACTTACATCGATATTTAACATTTTGTAATGTAATCTACTGGTTTACGATTATGGTACTTATATACTTATAAATACTTTATCCTGTCATTACTAGATTTTGTCATGTCATTAATTGGTTTAAAATTGTGTTTCTACATATAATGATTGACTTTTAAAGAGATCTACTCACGACTATACGAACCTGGTCAAGATAAGTTGACCGAGGCCGGCGGCCGAGGTTATCCAATTCTTGACCAGGTCAGTATAGTCATGAGTAAACCGATATTGAAAGTCAATAAATGCTTTATTGAATGTAGAAAGAAATTTCGCTTCTTTGTTGGTTTTTATGAATAGCTCTTTCCTCAGATGGTAAGCAAAAATGCAACTTTCATCAACGTTAACTATTATATTCAACAAAACATACCAGGTGTATATGACTATCAAACTTGCACACTATATATAAATGTAAAAATGAACGGTAGTATATCAAGTATTGAGTCCTTTTCTATTTTAATTTTGTGTTTGTCCACTGTTTCGAAACGTTCTTCCGTTTTGTAATGCAACAACTGTCACACAGACGAATGCTAATAACAACGGGAAATTTGATTGGTTGTTTCGTAATGAAATGACTCATCTGGTTTGTCAAGTAACTTACTCCGAGGCACAAGCAAAGGAAATAATGCTGTCTCTGCCAATCAGCGAAAAGCAAAATTCCTCATCATTTTATATAGATCTCAGACTAAGTTATACTATTAAGTTAAGGCTTGTGGTACTCATATAGGTATACTATACATGTATTTTGTCTTTTTAATATTGTGGTATACGCTTGAAGTTATATATGTTATTCAACTTTTAAGGTAGTTTGAGCCCAATAAAAATATTAGACAGAATTGTTTTATTTTTAGATATTTTGTAGTTCTTATCCCATTTGTTCAAAAAATAAATTAAAAATGATATGTCACCGATCATCTTTTCCTGTAATCAGACTTTGAAAATCGGGCGAAATTCAGTATTTTCAGCAATATTTTCAAAGAATATATAGGGAACTGTGAGAACATGCTTATTGTTTAGCTTTCATATGAAATAAACATCAGATAGATTTTTTTAAATTTTTTGACATTTTAGAGGTATACACTTCAGTAATACAATTTATATGTCACCGTTTGATTAAGAGAAATATTTTATATAGTTTACGAAACAGACAATATTTATGGTAAAAGGGAACTTAATTGGCGGGAAAGTGTATGTCAATCTATTATGACGTCACAATGAAAAGGCCAAATAAGGAATATTCCGGCTTGAAAATCCAGTCAATTCCGCATCCGACTTGTGTTTCGCAAATGCGCCGTGTATTAGTGTTGATCTACCTTAAGACTAAGATTATTGTGTTGGGTTATTTGTCCTGTTAATTTGTGGTTATGTTTCTGGCTACTATTATGGGATTAATAAGAAAATAACAGAAACAGAGTTGTCAAGAGCCGAAGTCCATGTCCATGAGATAAAAAAAACAACAACAAAAAAAAAAAACAAAAACAAAAAAAACTAACAAACAAAAAACAGAAAAAAAAAATCAATGGTTCTGATTTGGTACAAGCATTTCAAAAGAAAATGTGGGTTAAACCGGTTTTATGGCAAGCCAAATCTCCCCTTCAGTTGCAGAATTGTCCGGTATCAACTCAACAGCAATTGCTTTTGAAAGGTCGTAGAAAGTTAAAAAAGAATAATCATCCCAGTACTAAGAAAAAAAAAGAAAATCTTGAATCCGAGTTAGGATGACTACAATTTTTCCACAAGGGACTGATATCTATTAAAGAACTCTTTTAATGATAGTATGAGACGGAATTTTTTGAAGTTTTGAGATAACTGTGTCTAATGAGAAAATCTATAATTTGTGCTAGCACTCGCGTAACGAATCAACTGTGAAAAATACAATCCGTTAGCAAGAAAAGCTTGAATATTGATGCCTAGGTTCAGTATATTGATAATTTTGAAATTAAAATCGTCCTTTTCGTCGTAAATTTTAGTACTGAGATGTCCATTTTCGTCAAATTCGAGATGTAAGTAAAAAAAAGAAAAAAAGATGAAGATCTAGTGCTTTCTGTCGTTTCCTTTACCTGGTGGATATACTATTTGAATTCATTTAGCAAAAGATGGATTTACACATTCATATTACAGAAATCTGTAATTTATCGGCTTTTGAAGTGTTCTGGCTACTTTTTTGTGATAACTCTTTCGTTGATCTAGGACGCTCGTCATATCGGTATATTACTTTTATTAACTCGTAAGCCGAAGGCGGAGAGTTGTTAATATGACAAGAAAAAATCACGTGCGGCTTCAAGCCTATTAACAGCTCTAAAAGATGTTCTTCGTGCTTCCGATAAAATATAGTGCGCAAGTTTCTATCAAAATCTTATACATTGTGTATTTAACTTATATTTCTTCATTTTCTTGAGTTGAATACAGTGTTGTGATATTAAATTAAAAACAATATGCGTTTATCAAATTTATCGTGTTTTTAAGTTGCGTCTCGGATCAAAGAGCCTGCCGCGCAGTTGCATAATGCATCGGTCTGTATGTTTGATTTACCTCCCTTTGTGCATTCTTCGAAAACATAAATAATTAATTTTATTCAAAATAAATTGCTTTTGTCAAAGATGAAAATATTTTTTTACCTGTGATATGTGTATTGCACAATCGACATACATACGAAATCACATAATCCGATTATTTTCACGTATTACGGAATAACTTAATACATGCAGGCGTATGCAGCAGTTCTTTAGATGACTATGAAGTTTTGCCACGTGTAGATTTTCAGGGCTTTCGAGTTTCAGCTCCATCGGAGCTTTGATATATATTTATTAAAGCTAGTCGAACATGTGTTTATGTTCACAAATATTGTATACACATGGGGAGAAATACGATTGGTGTGTATTCCAAATAAACAGGATTGCTTTATATATTGAATCTAAATGCCATTGGTTTATATCTGTCGCAATGCGCTTAAACAATCTGTGAAGGGATAGTGAGTAAATGCACATGAGACAAAGTCTCTATAAATA
>MJUU01012506.1:45381-79873 GCA_002080025.1 Modiolus philippinarum | reverse complement strand
TATTTTTCGGAATTCTACCTAGCAACCATACTTAAATTGTTAATTTAGTTTAGGAAAAACATTTTCATCAACTGGATTTCAAAAATATTCCAATCTTGGTAAATTTCTTGAAAGTCTCAAAGACCACTTATTTTTTGGAATTCTACTTAGCAACCATATATCCTAGAATTATTTAATAACAATAATGACTATCAATAGGTAGATTTAAAAAATAATGAAAAAAATATGCCTATGGTGAATAACAACTGTTTTATGTGTCAAACAGGGAGTGCGGGGATAGCTGTCGTTTCCGACAACATCTAGTTTTATTTGTTATATTTACGGAAATTGTAGCAACTGCAAAAACAAGAACTTAATACAGGAGTTTGTCTTTTATTGCAGTGTGGAGTTGGTAAAACAATTCCCCGTGGTAGAGATGTATGCTTTTTATTTTTCTTAGATATGGTATACTTGTACATGAGGTAATATTTCATGTGTACACTTTGTTCAATTACTATTATTTAAATTTATGTAAATTCTAAAACCGAAGGATTAACTCCCTCCATCGTAGTTTGGTCCTTAGCTATATTTGATATTACTGATGATTTGGATTTCGTTTGGTTTTATGCATTTTAAACATGTTTTGAAATTATTGATTTTCTTTGTTTGGATTCTAGTGCTGTTGATGAGGAATAAATTTCCGAAATGACCAAACAGCTTATTAAAATTACTGTAGTTGGAGTTAACATATGTGTTATGGTCTCATGTTCATTTACTCCATATCCTTTCGTAAAATATTGAAGAAAAAAACTTTCGCACTGGTAGATCCGGAGGGATGAGAAGGTTGGACCCCCCTTTCCCTGAAAAAAAAATCTTTAAAAACTCGTATAAAATTTAGCCAAAAATAAGATAAATACTGACAAAAACAATGGACCTCCTTTTTCTGAAACTCCATTGACCCCCCTCCCACCCGTTATGAAGGATAGACTGGCCGATGTTTTCGGAATCGGTTGGATAAAAAGCATTTTTTAGTGTTTCCATCAGATTGGAATATGGATCCAAAAATTGTACTAGAAAGGTTTGAACTTGCAATTAATTGAGATTATATTGTGATAAATAGATTGCAATGGCGCTGGCATCGATTTATTGTACATATACCGGAAAGGGGGGTCAATCTGTTGCAATAATTGAATGGTATGAAGTCACAGTTGTTTGCTTTCGGAATAACTTGTTACAATAGTGGTCTATTGACCTTCATTTCTGGTTTTCTTTGTTTCGAAGTCAGTTCCGGTCCTGTAATTCGTTTAAAGGGGCGGAGCTTCAACTGTGTATTAACATAATTTGCATAATACTGTCGCACTGTTGGTAGCTCCTCCCATTCCCATTAGGTTCAATACGTTCTGTGGAGCGAGATTTTGATATAGTGCAATGACATGAAAGACCGTCAGATAATGCACTGTTGAAGCATTGCCCTCCATTTCATTAGTATTAAACCATACGAAGATCAAAGGATTCATATTACAAGAGATGGGATATTCTTGGGTGTAACGGACGGAGGACGGGCACCCAGATGTACAGACAGGCCTACCTCTATCTACATCCACTTTTCAAGCGGGGTTATAAAACAATTTAAATATTTCTACATATCCCAGCTTAGAAATCAGTTGGAGAGAGGACGGACGTACTTAATTTAGACGGACGAATAAGGGCAAAACTTAATGCCCCGTCTATTAACGACGGGCCAATACTTACTTTAGACGGACAAATAATGTCCCCGTCGATTTTCGACGGACTCGTACAAATTTTGCCTCCCCTGCAGTATGAAGTCCGTAAAAAATAATTTTCCGTGCGAGATATGTATGCTCTCTATGTATTTCAGTTATGGTTTACTTGCTCCAGAGAAACACTATCGGGCTTTCAAATTTTGGCAATGGATTTTTTTCTTATATCCATTGGTTGATTCCGAACCATCTGTGGTCTGTTTATCAGTATATAGTGCGTATATCTCACTATTCTATTATGCCAAGTTTTCCCCCTTCTGATCCGATGAGTTCATTTTAGTTGTTTAGTTATTTTCGGGTAACGGGTAGTCGGGCAACGTATTTTGAGAGATAGTAAGAACTAGGAACCTTTTGTAAGTTTATTTTGTGTTTGCTGACGATCACTGAGGCATCCACGAGTAATAACACATGTGGATATAGCGTTGTTGGCAACATACAATATATCAATGAATTCCGCTCTTGAAAACCGGTGCTGGGGTCCACTTTTAGTTTGCTACGATTTACTGACTTGAAGCAAAGCTCACTGATCAAGGCCTCATGTTACTTCAAATTGAATGCGTTGTCACCCAGTCAATTGCTTGGTAAATGTATTTGTACATATTTTGTATCGTTTGCATTTACTCCATAACTCTTTTAGATAATTATAGACTATAATAGAAAGAAGAAGGGAAACGGGGTAACAAGTTTTATAAGCCTATAAAACATCATTATATCTGTGTGTGCGTATGTCAAATGACAAGTATGTCTTGGGCGAATGGAGGCTGATAGCGACCATTTTTTGGTCACTGGTTCAGAAAATACACACAGTTTTTGTAACTTTTTTACACCAAAATCTATCTGCCACAATATCAAGTGATCCTCATAGCTGAAAAGATCGTCTGCATCATGATGTAGTGCAGTTTGCACGATTGCATGAAAAAATTAAGAACAAATAGTAAAATACATACTGTCAGAGATGTATGGGATATTACTTTGTTTAACAAGTAATTTATATTGCTTGTTGTTGACATTTGCAACAACTGGAATGAGATTTTCGGTTATTCCAGCACTCGCTGATAATTTGGTCGCCATGATTGATGACGTCATCAATTGCATTGGTAAAGCTACCCAAGCTCTAGTGGTCGGGTAGGATTGGTAGTTTATGTTGGTAACCGATCTATACCAAGAGTAACCAATGTACACCGATGGTAGCCATTGGTAACCATTGGTTATCTTTGGTACCGATTGGTACCACAGGTAGACAATGGTAACCGTAGAAAGCCATCGGCGTTACTCCGAACGCAACCAATGTGATCTGATGATTTTTCTCGATCACCAGAATTTTGCATAGTGTTACTATTTATAGGATTTCGAACGGTATTTATATTACCTAATCCCAGTAAAGGCTTGGGGAAAGGTCGGGAAAATTTGCATATGGCCAAAATAATTTGCAAATTTTTTCCCTGCATACCTTCAGACCCCTGCGAAAATTATTGAAATCTCATCAGGAGCATATTTAAGGAATTTTGGTAAGGTTCTTTTTCCTTTCCTTAGTCTCTGGCGCGAATGATTTGTGAAAATGCCATTTTCCCCGAAAAAAAAAATCAGGGGAGGTAATTCAGTAAAAATTACGCCAGAAAATAATCTTTTCCGACGAGGTATTTCCCCATCGGAAAAGATCTTCCACGCCCTGGAGCCTTGCCTCCCAGCACTTTTCAGCATCCCCATCTCGCTCAAGATCCATTTGCATCTCGGGCCCCCAAATTTGGGCATTTCGACAACTTTTGTCTCTTCAGTGTAGAAAAAATAAAGCTCAAAAGGGAATAATCAGAACGGTACCTTACATCAATTTCTTCAATTCTTAGTGCGTTAACACAGTTGGTGAACCATTGAATATGCACATGAAACACGGTAAAAGTCATTGGAGAAACAGTATATCCTTCCGTTTGCTCGTGGATTACGCTATTTCTCCATCCTCGATAAAGCTCGCATGTTGAAAATCACAAATTTAACTCTCTCGAACTGGAGAAATATCGCAATCCACTTGATCCGGAAAGATATACTATATTTATACATTTTTACAGATAACAAAATACCGAAGTAAATGTAAATTTAGTTTCTGCATATGGCCATTTCGACAACTTATGTCTAATCAGTGTAGATAAGATTTAAACATTGGGAAGGCAATAAACTAAGAATTTTTTTTTAAACTGATAGAGAATAAATAACCAAATATGATCTTAACTATCAAAGTAAGCGGATAATTGCAATATAATAATCTATTAAGCTTTAAATTTGGTCCCCTTCATGTAAATAAACTTCCTGTTTGTAAATTCTTTGCACGCCATATGTCTACTAAATTCACATGATTATTCATTTCCTTAATTTCTTCATTGATGTTACATTATTTTTGCACAATGATTTACTGTATAAATCGGCAAACGAATACCGAAGCAAGAACGAGCAAACGGGAATTCTACAATCATAAATCCAAAATTCACATCAAACACGAATTGAGACAGTCTGAAAAAGACAAAACAAATAAACCAAAATGAACAAGAACGCACTAGCAGTGTGAACCCCTATAAAAAGTGAGGTATCATATGTATACGGATTATTCTCTTGTACAACATTCCAGTCGCTTCCTACAATGATCGAAGAGTTACACGTCACGGGGGGGGGGGGTCACCAGTTGGAATTGGGTATAGGCCTGCCGCTGGCATTTGAAAATATCCCCTTTCATATAGTTTCCCAAACAGAATATCGACCCATTCATATAGTAAATTTCAAAATAAGCAACCCAACTGTATAGTAAAATTGCGTTTGGAGTAAGAACCATTAATCTCACAGCAGGAATGTTTTTTAACATCAAATAATGATAAATACTTGATTATTTACAGCAACCATAGAGTTGTGGTTAATTAACGACCCATTGATATACACGTTTCCTAATCAATAAGGAATGCACTATCCCTCGTTTGGAGCATAAATAACTAAATACCGAAGTTACTGTGAATTCACTTTCTGCATATGCGCATTTCGACAATTTATTTAAATCATTTGATAGATCTAAATGACATAGTCTCTATTTTTAATATCTACCTTTTCTTATGTCTTATATACTTATAAAGTATTTTTGAATAAAATTTCTATACCGCTTAAGTGGCTAATGTGTAAGTACAGAACAAAAATAACGAAATCATTGTTAAATCACCCTTTAGACATCAATTTTTGAAGGAATTGACGGTCCTTTTCTTTAGACTTTGTGTATCTTTCAGCATTATAAAGCATTTTTTTAAACAATGACATCGTGTTATGTCACAAGACAATCCAACGCAGTTAAGAGAACAAATTTTTATAGTAGACATATAGGTCTCAACAAATACTTATATACTAACCAGCTAAAAAACGGATTTAATGAACAAATTCTTAATGTTGTCAAATATAATATATATAATATCAAGACAACATTATGAGTCAAGAGAGACAACTCAATTTTTATGGATTGATTCCCTAGAGTAATTACAGAACAACAAGGATACATCTTAGTAAGTGACTTCTTGACATATGTCAATCACGGTAGCAAATCACACTTTGGAAAAGTTAAGGTGTAAAAATGGAAGCATATTGTCTGAATATTGAATAGGTAGAAATATAATATTCTCCGTTTTTGGTTTTTGTTCACATAATATTGTAAAAAAAGGTGTGAATGTCTATCTTTAAGTGAGAACCAAACCATCAGTCTTAAAATGCATGAGATAAGGACAATGGTAAGATAGGAATCAACAAGAAACAAAAACATCATATGATTATTGCACAGAAAAACACTGAAGACAAACATACACAGATGAACAACACGGACCAAATTTAAAACAAAGGTTCACTGGTAAAAATGCATTCCCCGCTTCTAATAAGTCACCTCCTGTGTTGAACATGTTGAAACGAGTAGTAAAGTAATATCCACTTAAGAAAAACAACTGAAGCTGAAAGGGAAAGATGTGTTGTCGTCTGGGAAGCAGATAAACGATATCAGCCAAAAAAATCCAGATGTCGATCGTAAAACTTCTGGTTATTAGTAACATTCTCTTATTTAAGTAGCCTATTTGAGAGCAACCGAGCTCTATCAAGGTAGTCATCGTATCAACTACAGGCCATGAGTAGCGAATAAAATAAGATGTTAGCTCTATATGCTGGCACTGTTGGAATGTTACTCCAAAAAAGGGAAGCTGAATATTGGAAAACAGTCATCGCGTTTGTCCAGCAGCTCGTTTGCAGTGTACGTCACTGTTGTCAATTTTAAGATGAAGGACAAGGCATAAAATCGATGTTGAAGTGTCCATAGTATCGTTTTTTTTTTTTTGTAATTCTTTATTTTTGCAATTGGTACTTTACATGATGTACATAAACACAATAATGAACACAAACATGACAAAATAAAACATATACGGATACAATTAACACACAAAACATATAGTAACATATATATTTCATAACAGAAGTGAGAAAGCATGAGAAACTGTAGTTTATATTACTAGTATAACAAAAACATTTGCACTCAGCCACTGAGAAGAACTTCAAGTGGTAACCACTTTTTACGTATAAAATCTCTTTGTGATTGTGTCAAGTATACTCCTGAAAATTTTTCTATATGCATATAGTATTTCAAAAATTCCATACCCCCCACAATGTGAGGTATAGAATTCTTGCATCTACACACATAAATATAATATTTTAAGATAAGAAGAACATTTTGCACAGTGTTACTCTGTTCTCCATTTGCAGCCATTCCAAAAATTATGTTTGAAACATTAGCATCTATAGTCAAATTATGATTTTCAAAAAAGCTACAAATGGACAACCAGAAATTCTTTGAATGATAACATTCCCAAAATAAATGAACTAATGTCTCTGGTGTTTCAAAACAAAAAGTACAAAGTTCTGTTTCCTTTAATTTACATTTGTACAAAAAGGTATTTGTTGGAAGTATGCAGTAGCTTAAACTGAAAATTTTGCAGAAGTGTATTACGGGTTATAGAAAAGGGTAATGAAAAAATTCCTTCCCAATTTTCAATATTTAAGCCAAGTATATAATTCCATTTATCTTGAGAATTGGGATTTTCTGTCATTTTCTCAAGGTAGGTTTTATAAAAATATTTACTAGGTTTCTTAAGATGTTTTAATTTTTCAACAAAACTACTAATAACAATGTCCAATTTTTCTTTCCCTACCAGGCTTCTCTTCCAATCTACTGGAATTGCATTAAGAATGCCATAGAACTCAATAAAATTGGTGGAAAGATTTCCTCCATGTTTATCTAAAAACTCTGTAAAATTTAAAAACCTTCCATTGTCTGACATTAAATCATTTATAAAGAATATCCCATTTTTGCAATAGTTCGTATTAATACTCATATTCTCTTTTACTTTAATCTTCTTATTTAACCATAAAGGTTGTGATAGAATATCATTTGTATTTTGTAACTGAATCTCTTTATCAGTTTCAACAATTTTTGAAAAATTAACAAAAATATCTTCCCAGAATCTGTTCAGTTTTGTAGATATCCACCTTATACCCCCTTTATCCAGAAATAAGACTTTATCGCCCCCATATTTTTCTAAAGTGCCCAATAACAATGTTTTCCATGGCGAGTAGTTTAGGGGATCAATTAATTTACTGAGCCATGACATTTTCAATGAATAACAGAAAGATTGGATATGTGGTACCTTTAAACCACCATCTCCAAAGTCATTTATCATAACAGTTCTCTTAATCTTATCAGGTTTATTATCCCATATAAATTTGTAGAAAATCTCCTGTAATTCTTTAAAAATAGAGTCTGGAGGGTTTGGCAGAACTGTCAAACATTGAACCAAAAGTGGTAATGCTAATGTTTTTATGACTGTCACTTTACCTATATATGATAAGTCTCTATATCCCCATACATTCAACAAATTCCTAACTTTTGCAGTCTTGTCTATAAAATTACACAAAGTCTTGTCATTGTCATATAAATTAACATTAATTCCCAATAATTTAAATTTTCCTGAATTGTTCCAGAAGAGTTTTTTGTCAGGTAAAAGACATTCATTAGAACCCAATTTTGAACCAAACCATATTGCTTCTGTTTTTTCCAAGTTTACTTTCAATCCAGCACATTCAGAGAAACGATCAAATATAAACAAAGCACTTTTTAGAGATTTTGGATCATCATCTAGTGTCAAAGACGAGTCATCTGCATATTGACTTAAGAGGTATTCAGAGTCATTTATTTTTATTCCACCAATATTTGGATCATTCTTGAGTGATGAACTAAGAAGCTCAAGAACGAGAATAAATAAATAAGGAGATAATGGATCTCCTTGTCGAACCCCCCTCTCCAAAGAGAAGAAGGTGGACAAGTGGCCATTATTGCCAACTGTACTTGTAATATTGCA
The DNA here is from genome assembly GCA_002080025.1 of Modiolus philippinarum. NCBI lineage: Eukaryota > Metazoa > Mollusca > Bivalvia > Mytilida > Modiolidae > Modiolus > Modiolus philippinarum. The sequence goes on along the minus strand of MJUU01012506.1, from coordinate 71,700 downwards.
GTACAAGCATTGGACCTATTTACATAATGTTGGCCCGAAACCGTAAAAATTTAAAGTTTTTTCAATAAAAGACCACTCAACCATATCAAAAGCTTTTTCAAAATCTATCAAAAGTAAAAGTCCAGGGATTTCATCCTCTTCTAATTTTTCAATTAAATCTATTATAATTCTGATACATTCACCTATGTATCGCCCTTTCAAAAAACCCTTTTGGGTTTGGCTAATTATATTTTGAAGAACGGGTTTTAATCTATTTGCTATACATGATGATGCTAATTTTACATCAACACATAGAAGTGTTATTGGACGCCAGTTCTTCATGAATTTTTTATCCTTCCCCTCTTTTGGTAAACATGTTATCATGCCTTGACGTTGGCTAATTGAAAATTTACCCTTGTCCAAACTTTCATTTAGACTATTCAACAAAAAATACTTTATATCATTCCAAAAAAATTTATAAAACTCTGATGTAAAGCCATCTATTCCAGGAGATTTGAAATTTTTCATATTTTTTAAAGCTTGATGACACTCCTGCATTGTTATTTTCCCTTCACATGATGTTATCTCCTCATCTGAGGGTTTCACAATGTAAGGGTTGTCATTATCAAAAAACAAAGAATTATGTACATCCTCCAGTTTCGGAGACGAACTAGTGTACAACTTTTTATAAAATTTCTTTTGTTCATCCAGAAGAAATTTTGGATCAGTTATTTCTTTACCATTTTCATCAATTAATTTCGAAATAACTTTTTCAGTATAATGTTTTTTCTCCAAATTACAGAAATACCTAGAGCTTCTTTCACCTTCGGCATGCCATTTTGCTTTTGCCCTAGTAATAATTCCATTTATTTTTTCTTCTCTAATTATTTTAATTTTCTTATAGTATCGTTAATATCTAGCTCTTTTGGATAGATAATCAGAAGAAAATCACCGAAGTGAGGACATAGCTCTGTCCTTAGCTGAATTTGGCTTTCATGTTTAGAAACTATTTGTTATTTGTTCTCCACCAGCTTTTACACATGTTTCGATTTATGTATTTCAAAATGTATTGGTTTTATCTGCACTTAAGAGACAAAAGTTATCGAAATGTACATATGCAGAAGTTAACTCCACAATAACTTCGGTATTTTGTTTGTTTTTTTTTAAATTTGACTGACAATCCGCTCTTTACCAAGGGCCAAAGGCGACCCAAGCAATTGTTTGAATAAAATTACTGATAACAAGTGTTTCTTTTATTACATAGGAGTGTTATCTTGTATCAGTGAAATTTGCAAGTTTTGACAATAAAACTGTACAAAACACATGCTTTAAGTACGTCCATTTTATCCATACAGTTTTTACTGATCAGTGACAATTAAATTAACAATTAAGATAAGTTTCTTTAACATCTTTAACCTTATCTGGTTAATTTCATTGATTGAAACATTTTATTTCTGAAGATAACACGAAATGAATATTTATTACTCCTATGTACATTAGATGTTGTGGTTCTCGGACCTCCCTCGAATATGATAAGAGACCCTTTATATCTATTTAAAAGAATCTGTTTTTTACAGTATATTATCACTAGTCCAAACAATCAAGATAAAAATATCAGATAAAAATCACTCAGTTTAAAAAAATATCTTGACAACAATTTAAGAATTAATGAAGGAAAGATAACAGGAAACACTTGCAATGGCCGAACATTATAATCACATGTCACAATCAACCAGGGAACTGCACAAGAAAAACCAATAAAATGACAAAAAACAAACATAGATAACGATAGGAACTCGGGATAGCCGGACTTGCAACAGCCAACGGTAGGGTTAAACCGGTTTATGGGCTTTCTCTATCCCGTTTCTCTATAGTATAATAAGAATACAACTAAAACCCAATACAGGTAGACCACTATATCAAAGACCACGATCTTGAAAAGGAAAGAATAAAACAAAACGTAGTTTAGAAAGATGGGTCAAGGAGTGCTCGCCGCTAAACTGCCGGCTAGCTCAAGGAGCCTAGTCTGCTGGTAAAACACTGTCGCCCACGGAATAATAATCAAATTCAAAACTTCCCGAAGGGTTTGGTAAAGAATCATCATGGATTTCAGTAGACATCGGCAGTATCAGTGAGAGGCCAGTATAATTGTAAAATCTTCAGATCATTAGGTCCCAAAGCCAATTTTATTAACAGAATCGAAGAAATATTCTGTCAATATCCCCTATTACGTCAATAATGTAAGTTACGTCCTAGTTTTTCTAGATATTTATCATTTTTTACATTTTTAACAAGATTTCCGTAAAAACGAGGGTACGAAATGCCATGAGTAATAAGCTGTTTGTGAGTCGCATTGTATTTAGAAATCAAATGTTCATATCTTCTATAAAACTTCTTAAATGTGTTTATCAATCTATGAAATCTGTAACCTTGTTGTAATAGTTTGGATGTGATAGTAAAGTTACGTTTATTAAAGTCAAGAGTAGAGCAGACGTGTACAAATCGTACCAGTTGATATATACACCCCGTATGATGGCGCTGCAGGAAGGTCGCTATCAAAAAAAGAGAAATTAGTAATAGTGAAATCAAAATCATCCCTTTTATCATAAATTTTAGTTTTAATTTTTCCATAGTTAGATCGAGAAATGGGCAGTATTAAGAATCATTGTTTGCTTTATTAAGTCTCAGTTCTTGTGGGTAAATGAGGTTGACATAGTCTAAAAACGGGGGATAGTCAATAGTAAGGATATCGTCGATATACCTGCTGTTATTGTTGAAAATTGAAATAAGTTTATCACTGTTTTGTATGGTTCCATCCTGTAACTTTTTCATAAAGTCCTGTTCGTCCGTTCGTAACAGAACAGGAATCTGCAATGAGAGATGCACACTTTGTACCCATGGGAATTCAAATGACCTGTTGATAGACGATGTTGCCGAAACGAACAAAAATGTTGTCTAGCAAAAAATTCGGTGCCTTAATCATGTCATCGCATGTCCAGAAACAATGATTTTTGTAAGTGATGTTAGACAAGAATCTTGCTTTTTATTACAACAAATGAATTGTTGTTATACCATATCTATTTAGAAGTATTTCAATTAAAGTTTCATATGTAAGAAGGCTTGATATCATAGTCAACGGAAATTATGTCCTTAGCTCGCTGTCAGTAACTGCGAGCATTTGTCCGGACAGTACCTGTGTGTATTGTCTTCATGTTTTATGTACTTCATTGTAAGGGTACTCGTCTTGATAAGTTGGACTTTTTTTTAGTTTGATTTTTACTGCGAGTCTTTTTGTGTATTTTTTTAGCCATTCACCACACATAGGGGAGGGTTTGGATCCAAGAAAACGAGTTAAACTACACCGTAATTTTTGCGCCTGTCCAAAGCCAGGATTATGTTGGTCATTGGCTTGTCCTTGTCTTCTTATAAAATTTTAGTTTCCTGATATTTGGGTTATTGGATAGGTTTGTTTCCATTAATTTATTCACTTTTTTACCCTTTTAGGGCCATTTAGGGCTTGCTATATGGTGTGAGGTTCCTCACTGTGTTGAAAACCGTACGGTGACCCCTAGATGCTTTGTTTTGGGTCGTTTTAACCTAGATATGGGATGTTGTCTCCTTGACATTTACCCCATTTCCTCTCTTTTTCGTAGGTAGAGCAGAAAATTTGAAAGATCATTTAATAAGTTGTCCAAATTTAGATTTGATCAATTTATATTGAAGGGTTGTATAAAGTGTAGAATAATTATAACTGTCAATAGACTAAACTGGTCTTTTTGTTGATTGAAGTTTATCTAAAACTTCAAGTGAAGTTTTTACACTCTAAAAGTAATTTACGGAGAACGCAGATACACTACAGTAGGGAAAGACAAAACATATTTTGTAAAGAACCACACTGAGTCAAACAAGAAGTACACTGAGAATGACGTAATCAAGATGTTGGAATTTTTAATAGATAATATTTTTGTCGAATTTGGAGGCCGTGTTTTCAACAGACAATCGGGATTCCCATGGGAACTAACTGCGCGCCACTTTTAGCTGATCTCTTCCTTTTTTCATATGAGGCGAAGTTTTTACAAGGGCTTACACAGAAAAAACAAAAACATTTAGCCCAGTCCTTCAATTTCAGCTTCCGCTACATAGACGATGTACTTTCTCTTAATAATCCAAAATTCAAGGAATATTTACACCAGATCTATCCCAATGAGCTTGAAATTAAAGAGACTACCGATACACCTACTTCAGCTTCGTATTTAGATCTTTTAATTTACATTGACGAAAAGGGACGTTTGAAATCTAAGCTGTATGACAAACGTTATGATTTTAACTTCCCAATTGTGAACTTTCCCTTTCTGAGCAGCAATATACCTGCCTCTCCAGCCTATGGAGTGTACATTTCACAGTTGATTCGTTACTGTCGGGCATGCAGTTTATACAGTGACTTTTTAGTTAGAGCAAAAACACTTTCCCAAAAGCTGCTTAGTCAGGGATTTGTTCAGCCTTTGTTACTTTCATCCCTTCAGAAATTCTATGGCCGTCACCATGACATCATTGACAGATATGACGTGTCTGTGTCCCAAATGAAAACGGACATTTTCAGCTAAATTTCACGTCTTCACGGATTTGACATAACCGGATTTGACTCAACCCCGGATTGACTCACTGATAGTGTGACGGGTGCCGCTAGCGGAGCAGGACATGCTTACCCTTCCGGAGCACCTGATGTCACTCCCGGTTTTCATGGGAGTTCACACTATGAGTGCCTTAGTTCTTAATGTTATCTTTTTATTTCCGTGCATTGTAGCTGTCTCACGTCCTTGTTTTGTCTTTGTTTTTATCTGTTACCGTTTCTGCCATGTCTTTGGACTTCGATTTTTGTAGTCATCGCTTCCCTTGTTCCTTCGGTATTCTACTGCCGTTGTTTTACACCAGAGTTTTGATACGTTTTTTCACAGTATTTGATAACTATCTCTTTAATACAGGTAAATGCACTTGTTAAATTGGTGGATGAATTAGTGGTAGAACAGTTACTGGATGCCGAAATAAAACGATGTTTGTAAGGATTTTTGTGAAGCTTAGGAATCCAGTACAAAGTAGGCAAGGTTTTATCTTGAGGTGGAACTTGGAGCATAACTGTATCGCTGTAGTGCTGTTTGGTTAATGTTTTTTTCGTCAAATTTAGTACGTTCGAAAGTGTTAGACACTGCCAATTCTGTATGTTTTTTATGAATTCCTTCACGCATAATCACTTAAAACATTGCAAATACATATGGGAGAATACTTAGCAAAGTGTGCAGACTTGATTGGATTGAATAATGACCTTTACGTCAAGAGGAAAACTTCTGAATTGAAAAACGAAATACTGAAGTTATTGAACTGACAAATATTTGACAAAAGAAATGAAGAATCTTCGAAAATTAGAGCCCTTGTATATATTTAGATGACATATTTCTCTGTGTCTATTGGCGAGTGACATTGCGATCTATTACAACATTGATATGTATCAAGACATCAACAGACTAGGATGCTTGAGCTAGTCGTCAGATGAGCGGCGAGCACTCTTTCAGTCATCTTTCTTTTTTGTAACTTTTGTTCGTTATCGAAAAGGTGGTCTAAGAGTTAGTAGTCTACATGTATTGTGTTTTATTCGTATCAATGAAGGAAACAGGAAACACTTACAATGGCCAAACATTACAATCACATGCCACAATCAACTAGGGAACTGCACAAGAAAAACAAAAGACGAACATAGATAACGATAGGAACTCGGGATAGCCGGACTTGGTACTTGCACTAGCAACCTTTAGCGGTAGCGTTAAACCGGTCTATTGGTACCCAAACCACCCCTTTCTCTATCCCTTTTCCCTATAGTATAATAAACATACAAATAAAACCCAATACAGGTAGACCACTAACTCCAAGACCACAAACTGAAAAAGGAAAGAATAAGACAAAACGTAATTTAACCAATTAGCCATCAAACTGATCTTTCAACACTATCTCCTAGCTGGCTGTGTGACGGGTGCCATGCGCGGAGCAGATCATGCCCTTCCAGAGCACCTGATGATACCCCAGTTCTTATTGACGGTTCGGTTCTCACTTACTATATAGGGATTCACACTGCTAGTGTTATAGTTGTGTGGCGTTCTTGTTCATTTTTGTTTATTTGTTTTGTCTTTGTCATACTGTCTCAATTCGTATTGGATGTAAATTGCCATGATTTTGGATTTATGATTTTAGAATTCCCCCTTTCGGGGCAAGACATGCTTATTCTTCCGGAGCACCACATGTCACTCCCGGTTTTCATGGGAGTTCACACTATGAGTGCCTTCGTTTTTAATATCGTCTTTTTATTTCCACGCTTGTAGCTGTCTCACGTCCTTGTTTTGTCTTTGTTTTTTCTCTGTTGCCGTTTTTGCCATGTCTTCGGATTTCGATTTTTGTAGTCTTCGCTTCCCTTGTTCCTTCGGCATTCTACTGCCGTTGTTCTTCGTTCTTCGGTATTCGTTTGCCGATGTATTAGAAGGATGGGTCAAGGAGTGCTCGACGCTAAACTGCCTGCTAGCTCAAGTTTCCTGGTCTGCTGGTAAAACACTGTCGCACTACGGGATAATAATCAAATTCAAAACTTCCCAAAGGATTTGGTAAAGAATCATCATGGATTTCAGTAGACATCGTATGTTTATTTAACTATATGGAAATAAGATAGTAAGACGGAAAGTATAGGTACCCATGATCCGGTTTAATCATACCGCTAGCTTTTGTTAGAGCTAGTTCCAAACACAGTTTCATTATTTACGTTTCTCGTTTTGTTTTTCAAGTTCTAGTGCAGTTCCCTTTTAAGTTGTTACCTGTAATTTTTGGACTTTGTAGGTGTTCACTGCTCTCCTTTTATTAGCTCACAAGGCCTAAGAGGTCATTTGAGCTTTTGTCATCACTATAAGTTAGTCGTCCGTCCATCAATTTCAAAAATATTTTCTACTGAAACATTTAGCCAAATGAAACCAAACTTGTCCCTAAACATCACCAGGGTATTGCTCCTCAAATTTGTGTGAATTTTTTCGCCGCCAAACTAACATGACTAAAATAAACATAAGAATCCCATGTATGAGGTATTGCCCTTTTTCAAAATTTTAATCTTTCTTGTCTTTTAATTTCAAAACATAACAGTGTAAATTGATAAATGTTTGCCATGTCAAGATCGACATACCCTTCAATTGAAAAAGAAATTACGAAACCCATGTTGGAGTTACTTCCCTTTTTGCTCAAAAGCTGAACAAATTTTACGTTATTTCCGAAACTATAAATGATAGAGGTAAATTTGTTTTTAATTGGAAGAAAGAATGCTTAACAACATTAAAACAGGAAAAAGTGAAACTATCGAATATCCAAATTTAATGTCCCCGTATCCCAGAATCATTAAGAGAAGCCGATATCAAGTCTGACATCAAACGATTTTGACAAAAAATTGAATGTTGACATTGCTATGTATTTTGGAATAACCAAAGTTAAAAGGGGAAAATACCTTCACCAATACTTCATCGATTACCCTATGTGAAAATTGTAACAGATAGTGAGGACAAAAATTGGTGTACGTGTAAAGATGACATAAAAAGGTTCGTCGGCACCTGTTGCATCCAAACATGGGACTGCGCTGACAAGAAAGGATACAAAATACCAAAAACCTAGGGAGTAAATCTTTTCGAATAAGCCCCTCAATACGATCTCGAAATGTGAACTAGGATTGTTTGAATCATACGTCACTCGTTTTTCAGGATCAAAAATGGGGCCCTAAGATAACCATTAGAATATCTCAACACCACGAGGATCAATTCCATGAAAAAGAAAGGCATCGAATCAAAATTTAACAAAATCAAAAGAATATCGGATTAAGATATTTAATCAAATCGTGTTCATTAAATTTGAAGGAAGTTTTACCAGATATATGGATTAGAATAGTCTCAATAAGAAAAACACCAAAAAAAGTCAAACGTTAACAACGATAGGAACTCTGGGCAGCCGGACTTGGTACGGCAATAGCAAAAGCTAGCGGTAAGGTTAAAGCAGATATGGGTAGCCAAAATTCCCCTTTCTCTGACCCGTTTCCCTATAGTATGATATACATACGAATAAAACTCAGAGAAAGTAGATTACTTACTCCATCACCACAATTTTGAAGCCGGCTTATTCTTTCGTAAAATATTTATAACTAACCTTAAAATACTATATACTTCACAAAATAGTTCTAATTTAAATTGTATATAAAAGCAATAAGATACCAAAATTGCAATTTATCTGCGTTCTAAAGATAGCCTTTTAAAAAAAACTAACGTCTATATATATTCGTTTCATATACAGGCAACCATTTTGTTTTTAAATTCAAAATAAATGAAGATGATAAAAGGGATGATTTCTCCTTCCCTATAGTCAATTTCCCCATCTCGACGGCGATGTTCCGTTAGCTCCTTCTTACGGGGTCTACATTTCACTTGTTCGATATGCACGAGTATGTAGTGATGTTTCTGACTTCAACGAGCAAAATCTTTGTCTCACTGAAAAACTTCGACATCAAGGGTTTAGATATCATAAATTGGTAAAAACATTCTCTAAATTTTATTATAGATACATGTACATTGACTTATTAAGAAAATTTTGTTCTACATGCAGGGCTCTTATACATCAGAGAATTTCACATCCAAACTTCTATGGTAATATCATTTACAAAGGGCATTAATTCAAAAATTTCCTTTAAAACTTATTAATCCGTTGAACAAACTTATTCATAAAGGATATAAATACAGCATTGTTGTTAAATCGTTACTTCTGGTTTTTGTTGGCAAAAATATTGATCATCTCCTAAATGCTTTCCACCATAACTAAATTTAAACAATTTTTCATATTGGCAGTATTTGGCATTGCACAATATCAGGTTTTTCTTTCATAATTGATGACGTTGTTATACCAAATCTACTTAGAAGTATTTCAATTGAAGTTTCATATGTTAGAAGGCTTGATATCATAGTCAACGGAAATTTTGTCCTTAGCTAGCTGTCAGTAACTGCGAGCATTTGTCCGGACAGTACCTGTGTGTATTGTCTTCATATTGTAAGGGTACTCGTCTTGATAAGTTGGACCTTTTTCTAGTTTGCTTTTTAAGTCTTTTTGTGTATTTATTTTTTAGCCATTCACCGCATATAGAAGGAGGGTTTGGATCCAAGAAAACGAGTTTAACCAAACCGCAATTTTTGCGCCTGTCCCAAGTCAGGAATATGTTGGTGATTGACTTGTCTGTGTCTGCTTATAAAATTTTAGTTTCTTGATATTTGGGTTATTGGATATGGTTTGTTTCCATTGATTTATCCACTTTTTTACCCTTTTGGGGCCATTTAGGGCTTGCTATATGGTGTGAGGTTCCTCACTGTGTTGAAGACCGTACGGTGACCCCTAGATGCTTTGTTTTGGGTCGTTTTAACCTAGATATGGGATGTTGTCTCCTTGACATTTACCCCATTTCCTTTCTTTTTCATAGTAGATAGATAACGAAATTTGGACGAATTTGACCTCTAAGATAATCTTTTCATTGGCCCCAGTTGTCATTTCAACAACCGATATCTCTGACAAAATTTGTTGTATGATGGGAAAATCAGATTTTATGAATGAAAATTGTTTAGTAAGGTTATACTTGTGAATAAATGTTTAATGTATGGCGGGAAAACCACTCCCTTTTACCTCATTTGTTTTCATTTGCTCAAATGAAATATACGATTACACACGACCGATGTGTGCACACAGCGGAATCAATGGATAAATATGGGTCATTTTAAGGTCCAGTTATCCAACGTAGACAACTTGATGAAATATTATGGCGTAATGAACTTCAGTTTTATCTGTTGTGTACTGCACATCTAAGCATTATCCAAGTTCGTAATTTATTAAGTTTTTGTGTATAAATAGATGTTTACATTCCCGCCAACATACAGGCAATTATGAATGAAAATTACGCGGTTTCTGTTTTACGCGGTCGCCTTTTAAGAAGTGTTTACGCCTAACTGGCCAAATTCGCTTGATAATATATACATAAACTTTTGTCAATTTGGTTTCTGTAGATAGCCTAGTCGATTATCCAATGAAGATTAAATCTAAACATTTGGAAAAATCATAAACAAACGATGTTTAGAGAACATATAGCAAATAGGATCTAAAAGAAAAGCCGAAGCAGCTAAAAAAAGCTTTGAACGGGCAGATATTCGTTAGGTTTAAACATTTTTTCTTTAATATTGATAGTGAAGTGAATAACTTGAAAGGCCAAACATAATGCAAATGCAAGCATAATGTACCAAAGTGCTATGCACAAGGACGATACTCCTTACTCTTATTCAATTTATGACTTTTTTAATATTTAACATGTTTCAAATAATCGGTTTTTGGTAAGTCCTGAATAACTTTTATGTTCTCAAGAACTAACATCCCCTAGAACAGGAAGCAATTTTAGTTGTATAATAACTTCCGCAGAGTATATTTAAGTCGAGTTCAGATTTGTTAATGTCGTCACATTGAAATGACCAATGCATATAAAAATCTACGATTTGAAAGACTAAAATAAAAACAAACATAAGCTGAAAGAAATATTTTAGATGTTTTTAAATGTTTTATATCACAAAGTTTATCCTACAGATTTCACACCCGTATTTGCCATATCTACTTCTACTGTTTATTGACCACCTTCAACTTGTTGAAGACACTGTCACTTCTGTGCGCATGCTATTTACAAAAAAACAAGTTTTGTGTAAAAGTGTAAATAATCAAATAGGTGATAATTGTGAAAAGTATTTTTCTTTTTTCTTTTTAGGATTAACTATGTATATGAAACTGTAATTTAAGTACTGTATGTGTAGGCTGAAACTGCTGATTTAAATGAATCAACAGAGTCGCTCATAACAATGCTGAATGGTTGTTCCATAATTTAATTGTTCTTGGAAAGAAGGTATGCTGTCTGATTTGAAGCCGGCATTGAGGAATTTTAAATGATAGGGAGTGCTTATTTCGGGACTGTCTGAGTGGTGGAATGAGCCTGTGTGTTTTACTGACTGCAACAAGTTGGAGATTGATCTTATATAGCAGTAAAAGTTTTGCATCTGATCTTCTGTCGGCAAGGCATCTGCAGTTTAAGTTGTGTATCATACTGGAGACACTAGATGTATTATTGTAACGATGTGTTACAAATCTAGCCGCTCTTCTTTGAACCATTTCTATTCTATCAATGTCATCTTTTATGTATAGATCCCAGACTGAGCAGGCATATTCTAGTGATGGTCTGACTAGTGATTTATATGCCTTCTCTTGAACTTTTGTAGAGTTGATGTTAAGATTTCTTTTGGGGAAGTTGGGTGTATTTGTTGCTTTATTACAGATGTTGTTGACATTACTGTGCCATTTAAGGTCGGATTGAATGGTAATGCCAAGATATTTTGCCTTGTCAACATGTGCAAGTACGTGGCCATGCAGTGTATATGTTTTTTTTTTAATTTATTACGTGTGATTGGGAGTACGCTACACTTGTCGGGATGAAATTCCATCAGCCACTTCTGTTCCCATTGTCCAAGTTTATCAAGATCATTTTGTAGTTAGGTACAATCTGCTTCTGATTTTACTGCCAGATATGCTATCATGTCATCAGCAAAGAGGCGAATGGTGGAATTCAAGCCAACTGGTATATCATTTATATAAAAAAGAAACAGGCTTGGGCCCAGAACAGAACCTTGGGGTACCCATGATTGTACATCTACATAGTCTGATTTGCACCTTTCAGGATAACTGCTTGAGAACGATTTGAGAGGAAACTGTTTATCCATTTGTTTGTTTTGCCTTTTCTACCATAATGAGAAAGTTTATGAGTGAGCAAGTTGTGGCTAACTTTGTCAAATGCTTTACCGAAACCCATAATTAAAACATCTGTTTGCTGAGAAGTGTCAAGATTTTTTGTGATGTCATCTATAAATTCAATGACTTGTGTTTCACAAGATCTGTGTTGCAGAGGATATGTAATATATTGTTTTCATCCGCATGTTTCATAATTGCACTTACAATGACATGTTCTAGGATTTTGCAACATATACATGTTAATGAGATTGGTCTATAGTTTTCTGGGTTGTATTTTGATCCTTTTTTATAGATAGGTGAGACATGTGCAGTTTTCCAATAAGTAAGTACTTCGCCAGTGTCTAGAGATTTTTGAAACATATTGTATCTTCTTGCTACTTTTCTAAATATTGTCTTATACTTTCAAAGTTCATTTGCACTGAAGAGACATAACTTGTCGAAAAGGCCGTCTGCAGAAACAACATGTACAATAATTTCGTTATTTTGTTATTTATTGCTTAATTTGCCTTTGAACATGTACCAAACAAATAAGTAACGCCTTTAACCAAATTGTAAAACGGAAAGATTTACTACATTCGACTCTAACAATTCAACACGTATAAATTCATGTTTACTTTCTATTTTATTACGTTATGGTCTTCCTCAGCATATATATTTAACGATTTATTGAATATAAGCTAAATATAGATTGTGATATAAATCATTAATACTGATATGGTGTGTGCTAATAAGATAATACTTAAGGCAAAGATGATTTAGATGATCTTGATTTAAATAGACAGGATAACACGACAGTAAAATTAATAAATATTTAGCATTCCGCTCAAACCGATGATAAGGATCGTTTTCTAAGGTTGTCGACCGCAAGCGCATTTGATTAGTCAAATGATAAAACAGCTGAAAATGACATTCCATTAGTATTTTGATCAGCATCATGATTTGGAAACTCAGACTCTTTTATTGCAGTGTGGAGTTGGTAAAACAATTCCCCGTGGTAGAGATGTATGCTCTTTATTTTTCTTAGATATGGTGTACTTGTACATGAGGTAATATCTCATGTGTACACTTTGTTCAATTACTATTGTCTAAATGTTCGTAAATTCTAAAACTGAAGGATTAACTCCCTCCATCGTAGTTTTGTCCTTAGCTATATTTGATATTACTGATTATTCGGATTTCGTTTGATTTTATGCATTTTAAACATTTTTTGAAATATGGATTTCCTTTGTTTGGGTTCTAGTGCTGCTGATGAGGAATAAAATTCCGAAATAGCCATACAGCTCATAAAAATTATTGCAGTTGGAGTTAACATATGTGTTATGATCTCATGTTCATTTACTCCATATCCTTTCGTAAAATATTAGACTATAGGTTTTAAACCGGGTTAAAAATTGGTTATTGTTTTCGTGATTAATTATGATTTTTTTGGTTTAGATTAGAAACGAGAAACTGGATAGAGAAAGGGGAGGTTTGGGTACCCATAAACCGGTTTAACCATACCACTGGCTTTTGCTAGTGCCGGTACCAAGTACGGTTATCCCAAGTTCCTATCGTTATTTATGATTGTATTTGTTTTCATTATTGTTTTTCTAGTACAGTTCGCTTGTAGATTGTGGCATGTGATTGTACTTCCTGGCCATTGTAGGTGTTTACTGTTATCCTGTTTTTTTTTTTTTTGTTGTTGTATTCCAACATAGATACGTATACTGTTATCTCAAACATTTAGCATGTTTTATTATTCTATTAACTTAAAACATGTGTTTTATTTAATTTAAATAATAAAATACCGATGTTACTGTAAATTTACTTTCTGCGTATGATTAAACATGTTTTAGTGCCGGAACCAAGTCCGGCTGTCCCGAGTTTTTATCGTTGTTTACGTTGTCTTTTTTTCTGTTTTATTTGTGTTTTTTTCTATGCAGTTTGTTAGTACATTGAAAATAAGTTTTCGAACGGGCACCTGCAAACTGCAATACAATAATAAACCCTTCAGTAAGTTTTTTTTTTCTTTTTTTTTTATGCCGGAACACAAATGTGTTTTACTAGCTACATAGTCTCCCTGAGCTATTAAGTATTATCTGTTTTCTAGTTAGTTCACTTTATGTCTATGAAGGTCTAGGATGATGTTTATTTCGCTGAACCTTTTTACTCATTATTTAGGGGCAAACTCCGACCTGCCGTTGGGTTTGGGGTTTCCTCATCGTTCATCGAAGATCTTATGGTAGCTTTGAGTTGTTATTACTCCCCTTTGGGTCGTTGTCTCTTTGACACATTCCCCCTTTCCCTTCTTTTTCCTAGAATTGACATTACATATGAACATACAAGTATTGTAATAAAACTCTCTTCACACATCTATTAAACAGTGAAAGGAAATGGAGTAAATGCATATGAGACAAACTCTCTACAAATACATGGTGAAAGGATATGGAGTAAATACACATGAGACAAAGTCTCTACAAATACACGGTAAAACCAAAGAATGCAACAATGCTTGTATTGTTGTTTCCATCTTAAAGTCATAATGAGGCCCTATACCATGATATATGCCTCATAGCATATTCAATACGACCCTAGCAACGGTTTGAGCCTAATTTATTGCTAAATGTCGAGCAACGCCGCTATTCGTGTATCTTTACTTTTGTTCGTGGATGCAGGTTGTCAACAAACATAAAATTAACTGGAAAAGCATTATAATCCATTGTGTATGACCTTAACGATCTACTAGTTCCTATTGTGTAACCAATTTAACAATTCGAGTAAGCTGTACCTATTATTTTTTTTTTACCAACTGGTATTGCTGGACTACAACATATGTTGGAAAAAGTTTTTGGTGGATTGCTTTTGTTAACTAATCAACACAATCATGATCCTTTTGAATTGTCCAACAATACTATTGTATATCAATCTATTATGGCCTGGGGAGGTTTTACCTTGATCTGTTGATGAAAATAGGAACTATAATTAGTTTACATTTAATGAAAAAATATTGTACTTTATTAAAATTCTTAAAATTAAATAATTCAAAAATAAATATTGCAGTATAAATAAAGGGGATTTGAATTAATTGTCATTTTTTTTTTCTTTCATTAATTAAATAGATTTATCTTTCTATAGGGTAATACTTTATCAAGGTAAAACCTCCCCAAGACTTCTAAACGTGCACGAAGAACTTGGGCATCCAAGACAAAATTAAAGTCACTGTTGAAATGATGGGAAATTCATACATCATAATTACACAAGATAGGCAATATGTATGAAGTTAGCATGAACAATAAATTGTCTTCAGGAAAACTGTTGAAATAAGTGATTCCCGTTGTATTTTCGTTTTAATTATGGAAAATCATCTTTTTTAACTTTGTAAAAGTGTGATTGCTGACCCATGTTTTCATATATTTTACAAAAGGATATGGAGTAAATGATCATGACACCATAACAAATATGTTAACTCCAACTGAAATAAATTTTAATGAGCTGTATGGCCTGTTTGGAAATTAATTCCTCATCAGCAGTACTAGAACCAAAACATCGGAAATCCACAAAATTTCAATAAATATTTAAAATGTAAAATCAATGTATATTCTTAAATCCAAGGATAACTCCCTCCATCGCTGTCTTGTCCTTAGCTAAATTTGATATTACTGATTATTTTGATTTCGACTGGTTTCATATCTTTTAAACATTTTTTTAAAATTATGTGGATTTCCGGTGCATAGCCAGAAATCCGTATCGGTTTGCTCATTTGCAAAAAAAAAAAGATAACAGGAAACACCTACAATGGCTGAAAATTATAATAACATGCCACAAGAACACGAATAAGACAAGAGACAAACGTAGACAACGACAGGAACTCGGGACAGCCGGACTTGGTACCGGCACTAGCAAAAGCCAACGGTAGGGTTAAACCGGTTTATGGGTACCCAAACCTCCCCTTTATCTGTCCCGTTTCCCTCTAGTATAATAAACATACGAATAAAACCCAATACAGGTAGACTACTAACTCCATGACCACAACCTTGAAAGGAAAGAAAAAAAATAGTAATTTTGAAAGATGGGTCAAGGGGTGCTCACCGCTAAACTGCCGGATAGCTCAAGGAGCCTAGTCTGCTGGTAGCACACTGTCGCACTACGGAAGAAAAATCAAACTCAAAACTCCCCGAAGGGTTTGGTCAAGAATCATCATAAGTTTCAGTAGACATCGGCAGTATCAGTGAGAGGCCAATGTGTGTGCAAAATATTCAGGTCATTAGGTCTCAAACCTAATTTATCGGATGCAAGCAGAATATCTTGTCGACATCCCCTTTTACGTAAATAATGTAAGTTACGTCCCAGCTTTCCTGGACTTTTAATCAATTTCTGGCATTTTTTAAAAAAACATTTCTGTAAAAACGATTATTAGAAATGCTTTTAGTAATAAGCTCTTTACGAGTAACGCCATATTTAGACAAACCTTCTTCGTGTAGTATTTAAATTCGAGGTTCCCACGGAAGGTAAATATGCCTCCATTTTAAAAACGTATCAGGTCACAACACTAGACTTTTCTCTAAAAATTCATTACTGGCGTTTTGTTTTGACTTTGCAAACTTCATACGGAAATGTAAAGATGGGTCTAAAAAGAAATCAGTAACGGGTAAAGCAAATAATCCGTGTACAGCAATAAAGGCGGCTAAACGAGTTCAGCGGTTGTTGAGGAAGCCATCTTGAATATTATAATGAATATCCATGAGAAAACCTACCTTCATACCTAGATATGTTTGGGGTCTAGTGCTGCTGATGAGGAATTAATTTCCAAAATGGCCATACAGCCCATTAAAGTTTATTCATCTAGCATTTCTTCCTTATTAAAAAATTTTGCTATTTTCAAAAGCTTCTACTAGTAAATTGAATACGCTGACATTTTTTACATTTGATAAGCTTCAAAACACAGAACTAAATTCAAAATCTAACAACTAATTTCTGTTTCCCTCGGCTACCTGAACTAAGAAACGATTTAAGCTTTGGAACAGGAAATTCAATATAACCAGAGTTGAAAACAACGGCAGTAGAATACCGAGGGAACAAATCACAAAATTACATAAATCGAAGTCCAGAGACAAGGCAAAAGCAAGAACACCAGAAGACGGAAGACTAAAGACACTACATGCCCACAAAACACACAAACACTACAAAACAACACAAATAACTAAAACCCTTACAGTTTGAACTCTCAGAAAAGATTAAGAAAATGAAAACGATTACCAATGTCATTGTGGGCGAAAGAGTGAAAAGTAGCTGTGAACTGCGTTAAAGAGTTAGAACATGAAAATGTCCTATTTTAAAGGAACAATGAATATAATCAAAATGTTTCTAAACATACCTTGGTTATAACTGTTAAAATAATAATCGTGTATTATTCTCAATGTTGAACAAGCAAACAGCGAGCTCAAATAAAACTGTTCTTCATTGAATGCTAATTAAAAAAGAAAAGATAACAGTAAACAA
This sequence comes from Modiolus philippinarum, assembly GCA_002080025.1. Lineage (NCBI taxonomy): Eukaryota > Metazoa > Mollusca > Bivalvia > Mytilida > Modiolidae > Modiolus > Modiolus philippinarum. Next base: position 54,363 of record MJUU01012506.1, on the reverse strand, counting down.
GTGAAATGGCCGAAATTAACAATCATAGGTCACAATCCACAAATGAACTGTACAAGAAAAAATAGATCAAAAATAAAAAAGTAAACAACTATAGTAACCCAGAAAAGCCTGACCTCGTACCGGCACTAGCAAGAATTTGAGATAGGGTTTAACCGATTAAGGGGTGGCCAAATCATCACTTTCTATATCCCGTTTTCTTGTAGTATTACAAGCACACATAAAACTCAATACAGTTAGACAACGGCAGTAGCATACCAAAGTAACAAAGGGGTGAAATTTTCAAAAATCGAAGTCCAAAGCCATGGCCAAAACGAGAACACACAAAGCAATGACGCCAGACACAAAACAACGACGCCAGACAGACACAAAGCACAGAAACAGAAATCACAACATTCAAAACAAAGCACTCACAGTGTGAACTCCAGTGAAACTGAGAGTGACATCAGGTGCTCCGGAAGGGTAAGCATGTCCTGCTCTGTTAACAGCACCCTTCATACGGTAAGTGAGGCATATATGTTTTTGAAAGATCGGTTAGGCAGATGATTGGTTAATGCCATTTGCTAACCTTGAGACAAAACCAATTAAAATTCATGGTACTTGTTACTTCTCTAACCCTCAAACAGTATCAAGTTAAATTTTGAAAAGCTTTTGTAATCATCCAGTATTCAAACATGGAAAAGGACAGATCTGTACCACAAACATAGCTAACGAAATTAAAAACTAAAATATAACAAGACAACACAAAAAACTAATGCACTCACAGTGTGAACTCCCATAAAAACCGAGAGCGACATCAGGTGGTCCGAAAGGGTAAGCATGTCTTGCTCTGTTAACAGCACCCGTCACACTGTGAGCGGGTCAATCAAGGAAAATGTCAAAGTCGGTAGTCAAATAAGTGAAGACGTGAATCAAGCTGAAAATGTCCACTTCATTTTGATTACTGACACGTCATATCTTTCGACGATGTTATGGTGACGGCCATATAATTTCTTGAGGGATGAAATTAACATAGGTTGAACAAATCCCTGACTAAGCAGCTTTTGGGACAGTGTTTTTGCTCTGTTCAAAAATCACTGTACAAACTTCACGCTCGACAGTAACGAATCAACTGTGAAATGTACACTCAATAGGCTGGAGAGGTAGGTATATTGCTGCTAAGAAAGGGAAAGTTCACAATTGGGAAATTAAACTCATCACGCATATCATACAGCGTAGACTTCAAACTTCCATCTTCGTCAATATACAATAACAGATCTAAGTTCGAAGCTGAAGTAAGTGTTTCAGTTGTTTCTTTAATTTCAAGCTCATTGGAATAGATCTGATGTAAAGTAAGTGAGAACCGAACCGTCAGTCAAAGAACAAACAATCCATGCACAAAGGCAACATCGGAAACACTAAGAAACAAGGACACCACTTGAGTACGGGACAAAAAAAGAAAAACGAAGACACACATACAGATGAACAACACGGACCCAATAAAAGCCATGGGTGAGATCAGGTGTAACGGTAGAGTAAGCATCTCCTGCTTCTTATAAGACACCCGCCGTGTTGAACATGTCAACTCCGGTAGAAAAGTCAAATCCGATAGAGTAAAACAAACTTTAGTTGCAGAGGGAAAGATCTGTTGTCATCTGGGAAACAGATATCCCGTACCGATCGACAAGATCGTGATGTCGGCCGTAAAACTTCTGTAGTGATGACTTTAAGTTTTTGGTAACGTACCCTTGTTTAAGTAGTCTATTTGTAAACAACTGGGCTCTATCAAGGAAGTCGCTGTATCAACCACATGCCCTTGAATAGCGAATGAGTTGTGAGATGTAAACTCCATATGCTGGTGCTTTTGGAATGTTGCCACAAAGAAAAGGGGAGTTTACTATTGGAAAAGTGAAGTCATCGCATTCGTCATACAACCTAGTTTGTAATGTACCTCTCTTGTCAATTTCAAGATGAAGGTCAAGGAACGAGGCCGATGTTGAAGTATCTGTAGTATCCTTAATTTCAAGCTCAATTTCAATGTAAATACTCCTTAAATTTAGGATTATTAAGAGAGAGTACATCGTCTATGTAGCGGAAGCTGAAATTAAAGGACTGGGCTAAATATTTTTGTTTTCTTTGAATAAGCCCTTGTAAAAACTTGGCTTCGTACGAGTTAAGGAAAAGGTCAGCTTAAAGCGGCGCACAGTTAGTTCCCATAGGAATCCCTATGGTCTGTTGGAAAATGCGACCTCCGAATTCGACAAAAATATTGTCGATCAAAAATTCTAACATTTTGATTACGCCAGTCTCGGCGTACTTCTTGTTTGAATAAATGTGGTTCTTAACATACTATGCCTTGTCTTTCCCTATAACTAAATAGGTGTATCTGCGTTCTCCGTTTTAGTGCAGAAACATTGATGTATTAAATCTGCAATTACTGTTTTAAGTATATTGTGTGGCAGGATTGTATAAAGAGTAGAAAAGTCAAAGGTTTGAATGCTATGGCAATGGGTAAGACTGGTTGAGGATAGCTGTTCAAGGAGATCTTTTGAATTTTTAAGAATCCACATTTGATTCACACCGCTTGTGGAGTAAGCGTTATTACAGTAATTTTTTCAGGCCATCTCTGACTGCGGTCAACAAAGTAATGAGGAGCCGTGAAAAAGGTTTAGTGGTGCATCTGGAGGACCCGGCAATGAATCTCTGTTTGTATGGATTCTTATGAAGTTTAGGTACACAGTAGATGTAAGGGAGTTGATTGTTTTCATCATTGGCTTTAATGCCAAATGATGCTAAAACTGAAGTGTGATTCTTTACAATCTCATCCCTCGATACTGTGGTAGGGGTAAAAGTAGGGTTTCCAGATGAACTGTCGGTGCCCATCTCCTTCACAAGGCAGTCGAGATAGTGTTTCTTACACACAAACAGTATGTTGTTAGAAGCTTTGTCTGCAGGGCAATGACGTAATTTTCATGGAGGTTGGACAGAGTTCTTACTACAAAGGGATCTTCAAATATACTGGGATTTCTGGATTTCATTGCGGTTTTTAAGCGCCGGATGCGATTTACAATTAATGACTTTATGGACCTGATCCAGTCGGACAATGTCTCAACGTCCTCTTTCTCTTAGACCTCATTCCAAGACCACTATCTTGAAAAAGAAAAGATTGAGACAAAACGTTATTACGACAGATGGGTAAAGGAGTGTTTGTCGCTAGTTCGAGGAGCCTATTATCTGCTGGTAAAACACGGTCGCAACAAACTCAAAACGTACTTGTACTCAACGTATTCTCAGTGTCAAGAAGATCTCATTATTGATTGAAAAACATAATAAATATGATCTACAAAGTGGTTTCTTTTCGTTTTGCTGTGAAGCAGGTACATGTAATGTCTTTTTAAATGACAGAATTGAAAATAATTCAAAAATATATTATTTTCATGAACAATGTTGTTTTTCTTTTCTCCCGAGGCGTGTTTATTTTCCATTATCTCTCATGACAATTTATTAATATTTATGCATTTGTTATCATTAAAAAGATAAAAATCAAAACCATTAACCGCTATCATATTTGATGTCACATGTTTTAGTTTGTATTATGACGTCACTGTTATCATATCTTTCATTTAACTGACGTAATAGCAAATATCAGTACAAGAATAAAATATAACGATCGGTTGAATATTTCTTAGATAAAAGTCTTAATCAATACATTTTTTCCGGTGAACTGTAAATCTTTAAGGGTATCACAAGACCTCGATTCTGGTCCTTCTTGACCTTTCTAGGGGATTTTCAAAATTGACAATCATATGGGAGGAAGGTACATGTATCTGTAATTACCCTTCATTTAAACCATAACTTGTGATCCCTAGACCCGTAGGATAATGTTGGACGCTGTTTCATTGAGGTTACCAAAGGTTAATAAAGACAAAAAACTGGCCCAGTCCTTTAATTTCAGCTTTCGTTACATAGATGATATTTTAACACTAAACAACCCTCGCTTTGATGATTTTCTTCATCTTATTTATCCAAAAGAGCTTGAAATTAAGGATACTACAGATACTTCCACATCGGCTTCGTTCCTTGACCTTTATCTTGAAATTGACAACAGAGGTACATTACAAACTAGCCTGTATGACGAACGCAATGACTTCACTTTTCCAATAGTCAACGTCCCTTTTCTTTGTAGCAACATTCCAAAAGCACCAGCATATGGAGTTTACATCTCACAACTCATTCGCTACTCAAGGGCTTGTGGTCCTTACAGTGACTTCCTTGATAGAGCTCAGTTGCTTACAAATAGACTACTTAAGCAAGGGTACGTTACCAAAAACTTAAAGTCATCACTACAGAAGTTTTACGGTCGACATTACGATCTTGTGGATCGCTTTGGGATATCTGTTTCCCAGATGACAACAGATCTTTCCCTCTGCAACTAAAGTTTGATTTCCTCTATCGGATTTGACTTTACTACCGGATTTGACATGTTTAACACGGCGGGTGTCTTATAAGAAGCAGGAGATGCTTACGCTACCTGATGTCACCTATGGTTTTTATTGGGTCCGTGTTGTTCATCTGTATGTGTGTCTTCATTTTTCTTTTTTGTCCCGTACTTAAGTGGTGTCCTTGTTTCTTAGTGTGTCCGATGTTGCCATTGTCCATGGATTGTTCGTTCTTTTGATTGACGGTTCGGTTCTCACTTACTTTACCAAATATCGAGAAAATATCGATTTCGACCTACTTGGCTACTCAGATCTAGACCTTGCAGGGGCTTCGCAGCAGTCGCCATTATATGGCAGGTACGTATGTACAGTACCTTTCATTTGATCTATGCCGACTAAACTCTAGTCACGTTCAAAAATTTTGGTGTCGGATTTACGGACGGTATCCTAGGTTTTGTAAAGTGAAAACGGCAATTTTGACCAACTTGACTAATGTTGGCTAGACCTTTTTATAGGCTTTGCAACACTGGCTGTTGCAAGGTGCACCCTCCGCGAACCCTACATGAATGATAAGTGAAAAGATTAGATTTTTGCTCTGAACCTCATTTTTATTATGTTTTTTTTTAAAAAAGTGATGTGATAAAATTGACACAACAATGCCACGTGTATTCAGTTTCACGTTTGTTCCTTTGCAGTATTGTAATATGAATTTAGTTTTTTTCCTTTGATCATTTTAAAGAATAAATAAGAGATCAAGGGCATCGATAATCTAAATGATATTGCCTAAAAATTCACGTGTGCACATGGAATTCAAGCGAAAAGGGCATGCAATAACTAACATCGTCAGACCGATATTTGCACTGCTTAGCTCCGCCCCCAAAAAGTTAAAGTCCGCCTCCAACGAATTCAAATGTTTCACCTACAAATTCAACAAATTGTTCAGATCAATTATTTTTTTAATACAAGTATTTTACGAAAGGATATGGAGTAAATGAACATGAGATCGTAACACATATGTTAACTCCAACTGCAATAATTTTAATGAGCTGTATGGCCATTTCGGAAATTAATTCCTCATCAGCAGCACTAGAACCCAAACAAAGGAAATCCATAATTTCGAAAAAATGTTTAAAATGCTTAAAACCAAACGAAATCCGAATAATCAGTAATATAAATATAGCTACATGTATATTCAATTAGTTAAAACTGTTGCCCCATTTACCGAATTCCTTTAAAATGTAAATCATTCAAGATGAATAGATGTCCATTTTGTAGGTCAAGTTCAATTAAAATCAAACCTTATATCTACATAATAACGAATCCATTATAATTTAATCTTCACTATATGAATCTAGCACCGGTGAAAAGGCAAGATCAAAAAATCTCAGACACCCAAGGGTAAGATTTCAATATTTCTCTGACGAGGCTTGCCGAGTCAGAGAACCATTGAAATCTTACCCGAGGGTGTCTGAGATTCCTAAATCTTGCATTTTCAACGGTGTTTGATTCATTTTCTCACCTTTGTTCATAAAATAACGTCTTTCGGCACCCTCATGTTGTCCTGACCATCCGCCATTACTTAGCGACTCACCATGACGTCAATGACGTCATAGTATGCACGAGGCTGTCTCAAATAGGGTGGTGTGAGACAGAAAAATCTCACACCGCTAAAAATAGGAACTGACCTGTCTCAAAAGTGAGAAACAAGTATCCTGAAGTACATTTCCTCCATATCCTCTTTTCAATTGAAAAAATCATTTGAAATAAATGATCCAAGATGTGCATTTGATGTAAGCTAGTCAACATAAAATCTAGATTGACGACATTTGTATGTTACTAAAATCAGGGGCTTATAATTATTTAAGAAGACAAGTCTATGAAGGTTTTATTATTAATATCAAGTGTCATTTATTCCTAAAAATGAGTTATTACCGAAGTTAACGTAAATTCAACATTATTCAGTATATAGAGTATTGCTTGGTGGCGTGTGATCTCTGAAAACCAAAATGGAGTGACGGACAGAATTAGGAGCCTGGGAGAAAAAAGATGGGGGAAAGGAGATAGGGGTGGGAGAAAAGAGACAAGAAAGTAAGACCAGGAGAAATGGGCGTGAGAAAGGAGTAAAGGGATGAGAAAAAGAAGGAAGGCATCCACTTGGCCGTCCTGCCATAATGAGAGAGGTCATTCATTTACGGATCCAAGAGATGGGGGTTGAAACCATTTTTTCGGGAAAAATAATAAATTTCCTGCAAAATTTAGACAAAACTTAAGAAATAATGACAAACAAATCGCCTGGAACTCCATTTCTCTGGAACCTTATTGGAATTCCCCTTTCCGAAGGTTGGATTCGCCGGTGCCATAATTAGAAATGCCCATATGCAGAAACTAAATTTACAGACACTTCGTTATTTTGTTAGTAAGACTTACTCAGGTTGAGGTTGAAAAAAGTATTAATGGGCAAAATGGTGCTCAAAAATTAAATTCCAAATTATAAATTAAAACCCCATTGAAACGCCAATCGAAAGTATTTATCGACAAACAGCTAATAAATACCATCCTTGGTCTTTTGTGGGAAGAGGAAATGCAGCCCTTTCGTGTGTAAAAATAATAAAAACTACACCTTATTTTACAGTTGTCGTTTTTTCTGGTTGGTTTGGCGTCCGTCAAGTCATTATAATAAGCACCGCCCACTTATTTTTCATTGGTGGGTTCAATTACAAATGATTTATAGCACCGCCTACTCGTTTTCCAAATAAACTTTCTCGCGCTTCGCGTTCGAAAGTTTATTTGTCTAACTCGTAAGCTTATGCTATAACTGGTACTGATACATTAGTCCCGGGCTATAAATATAACTAGTAAAATGCACATCAAATGCATTTTTTTGACAAGTTAGGTCTAATTAGTACGTATACTAAAAGATGACAAGAACGACAAAATACTGAAGAATTGTGATAACAAGAAACAAAAAATATGCAAATTATGAAACGGCCATAAGATTACTTTATTAAGTGTCATATATATGGAAGTTTTACATTATGGAAATATTTTGAAATATTATGGTGCTGAGCAGTATTGAACAAAGACAATTGGGATTCGACAAATGATTCTATCAATGGTGATTCTATTATTTTTATTTTAAAAAGATGATAGTACGGCACAATTCAACAGGAACTGCAAATAAAAAATAATAATAAAGGACAAAGGTAAATAACACTGTGAACTATGACAGTCAAAGTTGCCCCCCGGCATTTGCAAAAGCAAACGGTAGTGTTAAACCGGTTTCTTGGTAACCAAGCCTCATTTTTCTCTATCTCGTTACCATATATTGTTATAAACATACTCTGAAATTCTAATAGATATAGACTAGATGAGTGGAAGAGTGGTGTAGCTATTAGCTCAGAAAACAGACTAATTAGCAACCAAATAATTAACAGTGAAACAACAAACAAATATAGAAAATAAATAACTATAATAACTTGTTATTTCCATAATTATATTACTGAACCAGTAATGTTCAGATAAGGGAATAACGACAGATATTATCGCTTAAATATTTTGAATAATTTCTGCTGAAATTAACACCCTATAAAATGTTTCAATATTTATTCCAAAACATTCAATTTATTTCAAAACATTCACAAATATGTAATGTTTTTTACTGGTGTGATTTAAAATATAAAAAAGGGTGATATTCGAACAAAACAAAGAGTGACTGATCAAATAATCAAACACCTACAGCACCCGTTAAGAGTGGCATTTTCTTAGCTTAATGTATTTCTTAATTCTATATTATGGAGTAAATTTGGACCAGTAGTGCGTCGTATAGTTTCGGGTTATTGATGGTAGGACAAACACACGTGTTGTCAGTATGTGGCAGTATAATACTAACTGTATTGTTAATACAAGGATATCAAAATTCAGTTATATAAAGGGAAAACAGTAACAAATTATAGAGGAAAAACAATAATATCATGATAATGAATCTACAATTTTCAGATAATATGAACCATAGATTTCATTCACGCAATAAAATAACGAAAATTACTGCCTTCGAATACTGGTATTGAATTAAACCTATTCTTGTTAATTGGAAATAAGAATACTGTTTGAACGTGAATGGTGTTCACGTTAGATGATATAGACACCAGATAAAAGACATATATGACTTAGAGATCAGATTACAAGTTTTTATTATCTTAAAGTAGCAAATCATGATCCAAACTGTTTATCAGGAGGCGGTCACTATCGGAAGTGCTTCATCATTTTTAATTAAGATCATACTACATTTTTATATCATTCCGTGCATTAAATATCAGAATCAAGCACTTACAGTCAAGATTTTTTTTTCTGCACGCATGGTTTTCTTTTCTTTCTCGCTTATATTATTTTTGCAGATATATTTAATTAACGGGCTAACCCCTGAACAATGCTACACATAACGAATGAAAAAACGGTTTGAAACGAGTTTGACTGTTTCGTCAGATACATACCTCTGATGTTACAACAATAAGTAATGAAGGGATATTGAGTAAATCCATTGTAACGAGTTTGACTGTTTCGTCAGATA
>MJUU01012506.1:29995-44126 GCA_002080025.1 Modiolus philippinarum | reverse complement strand
TCCATTGTAACGAGTTTGACTGTTTCGTCAGATACATACCTCTGATGTTACAACAATAAGTAATGAAGGGATGTTGAGTAAATCCATTGTACAACGCTTTAATTGTTGTTCATCTTGCAAATACTTGTTGCTTTTGAAACTTTGGACACAGTGAAGATGTGCACCTTCCCTTTTGGGCAGATTTGAATAAAAAATGTCGAATTTATGCATTGTTGAACTTAGTCATTTTTTTCAGCATATTTTAACATTACAGTGCCTGGTTTGTGTAATCTGAAAGATTAACATCTCTGACTAAATACCTCTAGAAGTTTGCACTGTTGTTTGAACAGATTGGTAATGTGAACATCCCCTTAAGGCCAGTTTTGATTTTTAAAAAATGTCAAATTTATCCATTATTAAACTTGTACTTTATTCTATCATATTCATATTATCGCATCTACCCCAGTGAACTTCAAATTAAAGAGACAATCGATACACCCGATTCTGCTTCATACCTTGACCTTTTGTTATACATTGACGAACATGGACGTCTGAAATCTAGATTATATGACAAACGTGATGATTTTGACTTCCAATTGTGAACCCAAAAAAATGAACATGAAAGACGCAAATCTAAAGCACTAGCAGTGAGAACGCCAACAAAAATGTAAACATGATCTTTCACAAGCGTGGCATCCGTAACACTGTTAGGGAAAAGTCCGGTTTTGTCATATTCGGGGTTTTTACCCTGGATTGTTTTCATTTAAGAAAAAACCATTGTAAGGATCTATCAAACATATAGTGAAGACTGTATAACTTCTGTAGTTGCAATAGATGAACATATTCTTGATGTAAATAATAATAAAGTACCGAAATTACTGCTAACTTATTTCCTGCATATGCGCATTTCGACAATTTATGTCTCATCAGTGCAAAAAAACAAAAACAAAAGTTTTTGAGACATACATTTCGCTCCAACGTTGAAATCGCCTTAGAAACTGCGACACTGGCGAATCAGTAGTGAAATGTAGACATCATATGTAGGTGATTTGGGAATATTACTGTTCAAAAACGGGAAAGTAACTTTTGGAAAGTCAAAATCATCACACTGTCCGTAAAGTCTTAATTTAAGACATCAGAGTCAGAGGTATAAATTCAGGTGTGATGCAGATGGTGGTAGATCAGTAGTATCTTTAATTTCGAGTTTATTTTGGTATATAAGATGAGGATAATCCTTAGATTCAGGAATGTTCAAAGATAGAACATTAACTTAAATAGAAGGACTTTACTTGTTTATTATCTAGTTTTAGATACACGTCTGTAAGGTTGTAGCAAATCTTAATTTCCAGTTTTAGCGCGCCATAAAACCGATTTAACCCAATATTTCTATTGAAATGCCTGTACCAAGTTACGTCCATTGCAGTCTACAATTTTCCGGTAAATTTCTACCTGAAATATTGATATTACTCACACTTTCCGGTTATTAAACATCAGAAAATAATCTGCATCCATATTGTCACTGTTAATCTCTCTTTATGCAAAACTGGATGACAGCTGCTCGTCGCAACCTTCTTCTAATCTCGTAACTAATGACCTTGATTTAAAAAGGAAGTGATATATCACTACCTGTATAAGGAAGAAATTATTAAGAGATAACCATACTGTATTTTAGGATCTGAAGGGTAAATATCTCTCTCTCTCTCTCTCTCTCTCTCTCTCTCTCTCTCTCTCTCTCTCTCTGTGTGTGTGTGTGTGTGTGTGTGTGTGTGTGTGTGTGTTTCTTTTTTGTGCCGTACACATGTTGTGTCGTCTCTGTATCCTTGCTGTTTCCGATGTTGCCATTGCCGTTGGATTATTCGTTTGGATTGACGGTTCGGTTCTCACCTATTTTACTGTCGCAAACGGATGTTTGTGACAGTAGAATTTTAGATTTACCACTTGAGATCCTAAATATGAAAAAGAAAGGAAATGGGATAAATGTCAAGGAGACAACATCCCATATCCAGGTTAAAACGACCCAAAACAAAGCATACAGTTTGGTTATTTCTACTCTCATGCAAATATGAAAAAAAAACATTTAAATTGATTTTTAAAACACATGAAGTTTGGTGTGTGTCTGCGCTATTATGTTGCTAAAAGCTCCGACGGTAAATCGTGTATTTTACCCCCTCAAAATTCTGACGCCATCCAATCAAAATTAGCGTTACAAACATAAGTGCATTAGATTTTCACATTAACGCCACTTTAAAGACCAATTGCAGTACCATTTTCACCTGCTATTAATACTTTTACCTCAGAATAATTAAATAAATTAAATTAAGGTTATAGTTATTTTTGAAGGACCCCTTTGGAAATAAACCAGGAGGTTATCCTTGGTTAACGAGATCAACATATGTTTTTATTGTGATGATATATTTTTAGATCAAAAATTAATATATTTTAAAATTATGTGAAATTTTTAATCCCAATCGTAACTTGTCAATTTTTTACCTAAATATATTTTACCTTTTATCTTTACCAAGTCTGGTACAGTTATCTTCACCTCACTGCGTGTATCCTGCTAAACTTTGTTTGAAAGAGTTACAAAATCGGCATATCTAAATTTTAGAACCAAAGTTAGAAACTGAAAATGAAAAAAAAATTATCCGGTTAGAATCTTTTTCGGTTTTTTTTTCATTTTTCAAAACCAAATATGTCTCACTGACAGTGTGACGGGTGCTGTTAATGGAGCAGAACATGCATACATGTTTCTGAACACCTATATTTCACGGGAGTTCACATTGTAGGCGCCTTAAGTTTGAATGTTACGTTTTTATTTTTGAAATTTGTTGCTGTGTAATGTCTGATTTTCTGCCTTCTCGTTTTTTCTATGTCCGTGATGTGTCAGGACTTCCATTTTGTAGTTACTACGTATTTGTAATTTCGGTACTCTACTGTCGTCATTGACTGGAAATTTTTCTTAAGCATATTTTGATTGAGTTAAAGAATTGAATGCAATATTTTGTGGTTTTATTGGAGTGTAAAATCGTGGACCGTAGCACATTTTAAATGAAACGCTTCATGTGAAAAATGTGGTACGGTCCACGTTTTAACACGACGATAAAACTACAAAATATTGCATTCAATACTTATAGTTACATTCCGTAAATGGAATGAAAGTGTTCACGGAAGATTACTGAATGACAATCGTGGATTATGCATCATTTTCTTGTCTAGATTACTCCGCCATCTTTGTTTACTTTTGTCTATGTCAGGGAGTCTCATGCAAGAACCCATCATTCTTCCTAGGTGTTGGTTTTCAGTGTGATGGTGAATGAAAGGATATAGAGTAAATGTACATGAGACAAAGTCTCTACAAATACATGATCAAAACAAGCAAATGAACAACGCTTTTATTGTTGTTCTTCATCTTGAAGTCACCAATAGGCATTCAACATTGAGCTTTGCTAATACTTCATAGTAAGTTCAAGACGGTCCCTAGCACCGGTTTGAGCGGAATTCTTTGCTTAATGTCGAACAACGCTACATCCATGTCTTTTCAGGTCACGGATGCGGTATTGTCAACAAACATTAATTAAACTGGCAAAGTGCTCTTACAGTCACAGTCATCCTTAGCCCGATTTAACCCTTCTTAGGTCTATGCACGCGACCTCATCTCCAACGAGTAAGATTCAGGCGAACTGATGTCAAACGGATAATGACCAACGAAAACTATTGCTTTTTGTCATAAAACAATTGTAACCATCACTAATACATAACGTTACAATGAAAATTACACGCAAATGTCGACGACTCTTCTTCTCGCACAGTTGACGTGTTTTCACATGCATTAGGGATTTTGTCTTTTTTTTTCATGGCATGGGGTATTGTTCTATCCTAAGGAATGTGTATATGTATTGTTTTTATACTCAAGAATTTGACGTAGAATTTCCAAATTGTGAACATATTTGAATAAAATAAGATATAGAAAGATTTTTATGCGTTATTTAGACCATTTGGTTCTTGTAATCCCGTTTTTAAATTTTCGAAGAACATTCTGGGAGATTTGTAGAAACAATGTTTGTGATAACTGAGACTTGCTGTAAACTGTTTCGTCCACACTTAAATTGTTTCATTATTAGAATGGTGTTTCCAATTACATTAAAGATCCAAATTATGGCAATAATTTATTAAACTCTGTTATATATTCTGATGGAAATATGATAATCATTACCTTATGATGTTATAAAATTTGCTAATTTCGAAGGTTAAAAACCGAAATTTGACTATTTATGCAAATAATACTTATTCTTCCGGAGTGCGGCGTACGGTACAAGTATTTTATAATGGTAGCATTTTTTTTTTTTTCATTTCTGGTTTTTGAAATGTGTTTCCCTTTATCATATTTTTCAATTCTATCCTTATTTCCATGTTTTTTTTTAATTTCTAATTTACGATTTGCCCTCGGGGTTCATGTTCCGGCGTATTAACTGAGACATCGTTCAGAAATAAGGATCCGTGACAGACTATACTGATTCAAGGCAAGTGCTAATTGAAATATCTAAAATATAGCTTATGAAATCAATAAAACGCAGATTTTTTTTATCGCCAACAACTTATGTTAACAATAAAACTAGTAAACTCAAGACTTATTGGAATTAATAAAAGATCAGAGTTTACTATACTATATGTAATTTATGAAAGAGTAAAAGGGTAACATATTCTATTCAATGTTAGATATAAAAAAAAAAACAAATAATAATACACTGTCTTTGACAGACGGACAAATTAATCATCAAATCGATGCTATTACAGTTGGGCCAAGGGTCAAGAAGGTTATTCACCAGCCCAGGGGTCCGACTTCTCTGACATGAAAATTTTACCTTGCCTTTTATAGAAATTTACTGTTTTTATTATATGTCTCACTCCCTAAAAATACTGAGGTTTACATTCCGTGTATTTTACTCGTTGAATGTCCTTGGTTCTAGATTTGGCCTATTTCGATAATTTTGGTATTTGAGTTCTTCATTTTGACAATTGTTATAGCTTTCAATATTATTTGAGTTTAATGCACCTGATGAGAGGTTACTAAATTATTCAAAGAGTCATATCTTCTGAAAGAAATACTACATCGTTATCGAACAGAACGAACTTGATAAGTCAAACACTTTCGGACGTACCAATTAAGACGAAAAAAAAACGTTAGCCAAACAACATTATTAGGATCGGAAATGCTCCAGGTTCCACATAAAGATAAGAACTTGCCTACCATGTACTTGGTGCCTATGTTTCACAAAAATCCCTTCAAATATGAAATAGAAAGGAAATGGGGTAAATGTCAAGGAGACAACATCCGATATCCAGGTTAAAACGACCCAAAACAAAACATCTAGGGGTCACCATATGATCTTCAACACAGTGAGAAACCTCACACCATATAGTAAGCCCTAAATGGCCCCGAAAAGGTAAAAAAGTGAATAAATCAATCCAATAACTCAAATATCAAGAAACTAAAATTTTATAAGAAGACAAGGACAAGCCAATGACCAACATATTTCTGACTTGGGATAGGCGCAAAAATTGCGGTGGGGTTAAACTCGTTTTCTTGGATCCAAACCCTCCCCCTACGTGTGGTGAATGGCTAAAAATAAACACACAAAAAGACTCACAGTAAAAATCAAACTAGAAAAAAGTCCAACTTATCAAGACGAGTTCCCTTACAATGAAGTACATAAAACATGAAGACAATACACACAGGTACCGTCCGGACAAATGCTCGCAGTTACTGACGGCTAGCTAAGGACATCATTTCCGTTGACTATGATATCAAGCCTTCTTACATATGAAATTTCAATTTAAATACTTCTAAATAGATTTGGTATAACAACACCATCAATTATGAAAGAAGAACATGATATTGTGCAATGCCAAATACTGCCACTATGAAAAATTGTTTAAATTTAGTTATGGTGTAAAGCATTTAGGAGATGATCAATATTTTTGCCAACAAAAACCAGGAGTAAAGATTTAACAACAATGCTGTATTTATATCCTTTATGATAAGTTTGTTCAACTGATTAATAAGTTTGGAAGGACAATTTTTGAATTTATGCGCTTTGTAAATGATATTGCCATAGAAGATGGATGTGAAATGCCTTGATGTATAAGAGCCCTGCATGTAGAACCAAATTTTCTTAATAAGTCAATGTATCTATAATAAAATTTAGAGAACGTTTTTATCAATTTATGATATCTAAACCCTTGATGCAGAAGTTTTTTAGTGAGACAAAGATTTCGGTCGTTGAAGTCAGAAAAATTACTACATACTCGTGCATATCGAACAAGTTATGAAATGTAGACCCCGTAAGAAGGGGCTAACGGAACATCGCCGTCGAGATGGGGGAAATTGACTATAGGGAATGAGAAATCATCCCTTTTATCATAAACCTTAGTGAAAGGGAGTATAATCACTGCTGCTATTGGATTTATTTAAAGTAAGTTCTGCAGGATAAATTTCATCTGTAAATTTAGAAAATTCAGGATTATTTTAAGCCAACATATCGTCCAAATATCTATATGTATTGTTAAATTTATCCACTAAATGCTGTTTAGAAGGGTCTTTTTGAATTTTTGCCATGAATTGTGACTCGTAGCAATAAAGAAATAAATCTGCTATGAGAGGTGCACACCGAAACGAACAAAAATATTTTCAAGAAGAAAATTTAATGCTTTTATCATATCCTGACAAGTCCAGTTGGTATATTTGTCATCTTTGTCGTCACTGAAAAACGATTTAAATGTAGTGCAACAAATGTACGTACATCCTGATTTTTTGAAGGACCATTTGATCAAATACAAAAATTTCTCCTTGATGAGTGTATGCGGTAATGTAGTATAGAGGTTAGAAAAATCATAGCTATCGACGGAGGTGTTTGCTTCATTAACAGATCGAAGTCTTTCCAAAACTTCTACCGAATTTTTAACACTCCAAAATTAGTTAATTCCATTGTATTCATAACATTTGTTGCTAAAGTTGATGACGAGATTTTTTTATGGTAGTAAGTGCACTGACTGGTCAATAGAACAGAAATGTGTGTAGTTGAACATTTACTTGATGCCGAAATAAAACGAAATTTGAAAGGATTTTTGTGTAGTTTAGGAAGCCAATACATAGTAGGAATGATTTTACAATTAGAAGTTGCTTTAAGTTCAGCTGTAGCTATCATGTGATCATCAATTATTTGTGTTTCTGTTGAGACGTGGTAGCTTGAAATGTACTAGAATTGGTAATTTCATTCCGAAGCACCTCGATGTAATACTTACGTCAAACAACGACCACATTATTGGCTGCTTTATCTGCCGGAACAAATATATACTCTTTTTCCAATTCTTTTAACTTCTGTTTGATTTTTGAAATAGCAGGAATGGTATTCTGCTGCTTATAATGTGTTTCAAAATGATTTATTCGGATATCAACAACTTCCATGCATTTGTTAATGAAAGTGTCTAATAATTTTTTATCCGCATTTTCTCTTTTACACCACTTTTTACAGAATGACATGACGGCTTTTTTAATTACATCACGACAGTACTTCCAAATTATTTTTGAAGGAGGACGATATTTGGGTCCTTTATGGAGAAAAGTTTTTACCTCTCGGTCCTGGACGATGTTGAGGTCTCCTGTAATAACATGACCACAAGGTTCATATTGAAACTTCGAGCTTGCACAATTTCAGGTCAAGGATGAATTTTGCTTAATTTCAGGATTTTTGGTTAAAATTAAGGTCTCTTGTAGGTATTTTGTAAGTATATGAAATAATTGGTGGTTCCATATTATCAAAATAAGGAGGAATAAGTTTGATAATTTTTGAGTCGCTAAATATACTAGATACATCAATAAGGTCGATCCCTTTGTTGATTCACGGTAAATTAAGGAAATATCTTTTATGGTCTTCAGGTTGATCAATTTTAGGAAACAATTTGTGGTAGAAAAATGCGCTGATTATTCCAGCAGCTTCATACATTGGACTGTAATATGGTATGGTATTGCATTTTTCCAATATAGTATTTAATTTAACAATAGGAACATTGTTTTATTTGACATCTTGTAGCTATTCATTCTAATTTATTCCTTGACCTTCATCTTGAAATTTACAATAGACGTACACTACAAACTAGGCTATATGATAAACGCGATGACTTCACTTTTCAAATAGTCAACTTCCCCTTTCTTTGTGGCAACATTCCAAAAGCACCAGCATACGGAGTTTACATCTCCCAACTCATTCGCTACTCAAGGGCCTGTGGTCGATAGAGTGACTACCTTGATAGAGCTCGGTTGCTAACAAATAGGCTACTTAAGCAAAAGTATGTTGCCCATAACTTGAGGTCATCACTACAGAAGTTTTACGGTCGACATCACGATCTTGTGGACCGCTTTGGGATATCTGTTTCCCAGATGACAACAGATCTTTGTCTTTGCCACTAAAGTTTGATTTTCTTCTACTGGATTTGACTTTACTACCNGAGTTGACATGTTCAACACGGCGGGTGTCTTATAAGAAGCAGGAGATGCTTACTCTACCGGTGCACCTGATCTCACCCATGGTTTTTATTGGGTCCGTGTTGTTCATTTTTGTATATGTGCGTGTCTTCATTTTCTTTTCTGTTCCGTGCTCATGTTATGTCTTCGTTTCTTCGTTTTTTAGACGTTGCCATTGTCCTTGGATTGTTCACATGGGTGAGACCAGGTACACCGGTAGATTAAGCATTTCCTGCTTCTTATAGAACAAAACAGCCTTAAAATATGAAAATATGCAGAAACTCATGGCAAAATGTCAAGAAGACAGAGAAAAGAAATACGTTCATTTGTAAAACCCTGAACACTGTGAATAAGCAGGAAACTCCGACATTAATAACGTAAAACGCCAGTATTAAAATTCCTAAAATCCCCCAGGTGTATCTCCTTTTTAAATGTTTCTGTTATATAATATATAGATAAAGTATCAACATCAAATGGGGATAATAATAGAGTTGTCGAAAAAAAATCTCAAAAGTCGAAATCCAAAAGGCAAAGCAAAACAACCTACATTTGTAAAAATAACTAAATACCGAAGCTATTAAGGTGTCTGCAGGGTATTAATTTCCTATAATAGAATTTTGTGAAATTTTCTGTGTAGAAACATAATTGTATTATTGTTCAAATTGTAAAATAAAATTTAGGGGTTACCATGCATTTAAGCGCAAAAACTGAAATTGAAAATTTCAGGATTTTACATAGAAATTATCAGGAAAGTGATTATATGAGAGGATATTTTGAAAAATCTATTATAGATTTTATTCATACTTTGCATGTGTTTTAAATCATTATATAGTTTACATATACGAAATAAAAAATAGGGGTCACCGTTGAAATAAGAGAGATAAATTGCGACATGTTACTTTCTCTAGTGATATCTTTGTTAAATTCTTTTATCAAATTATCTCTCTTGCATAATTTCTGTGTTCTGTAAATCCAGCAACAGATTTAAAGCTTTAGATTTAGTTCACGTTTTTGTAATGGAAATGTTGTAAAAATGATAAAGAATTAAAATTTTGAATAATTTGGAACTTTCGTTACATTTTATTTAACTATTTTGCTAAATTTCTTGATAAATGAAACCTAAATGAACAAGTATTAAACGAAGATGGCGGAATAATACCACTGAGACACCTTAAGTGATTTTAAATGTGATAAAGATGCTTGAATTTAAGATCGATAACATTTTTATTTAATGTGGAGGTCGAGTTTTTCAACGAACAATAGGGATTCCTATTGGAACGAATTGTGCGCCACTTAAGCTGATCTTTTCCTTTATTCGTATGACGCGAAGTTTTACAAGGGCTAATACAACAGAAACAAAACAAAAATGGCCCATACTTTTAATTTCAGCTTCAGATGTATAGACGATGTACTTTCTCTTAATAACCAAAGATTTAAAGAATATTTACATCAAATCTACCCAAGTGAACTTGAAATTAAGAAGGCAACCGATATATCCAATTCTGCTTCACACCTCGACCTTTTGTTATACATTGACAAACATGGACGTCTGAAATCTAGGTTATATGAAAACGTCATGATTTTGACTTCCTTATTGTGAACTTTCCTTTTCTCAGCAGCAATATACTTACCTCCCCAGCATATTGAATGTATATTTCACAATCAAGTCGTTACGGTAGAGCTTTTAGTTCATACAATGACTTTACGAATAGAGCAAAAGCACTGTCATAAAAACTGATGAGTCAGGGCTATGTTCAGCCGTCGTTACTTTCGTCTCTTCAGAAAGTCTATGGCCGTCACCACGACATCATAAATAGATATGAAATGTCAGTCTCAGAAATGAAAACTGACATTATCAGCTAGATTATGTCTTCCCGGATTTGACATTACCGATTCTGACTTGACCCTGGATTTACCCACTGACAGTGTGACGGGTTCTGTATACAATGCAGGACATGCTTACCCTTCCGAAGCACCTTATGTCACACTTTTTGTGAGTTCACACTGTTAGTGATTTAGTTTTCATTGTTGTATTGAGGTGGTTTTGTTTTGTGATTGTGTAGAGTCTTTGGTCTCCCGTCTTCTGATGTTGTTGCTTTTGCCTTTTTTCTGGACTTTGATTTATGTAATCTTGTTCTTTGTTCCTTCGGCAATCTACTGTCGTTGTTTTTGTTTCAAAGCTGTCGACATCTGAAAATTCAAACTTATTCCTTTTTCAAAAGATTATTGTTAAAACATCGAACAGATTTTTAAATAAGGATTAATGAAGAAAAGATAACAGGGAACACTAACAATCACATTCTACAATCCACTAGGGAACTGCACAAGAAAAACAATAAAATGACAAAAGACAAACAGACAACGATTGAAAAAAAGTACCAACAGGGAAAATTATATAAACAGTCCATATCAGGTTGAATATTATTAAAGAAAAGATATGCAGTTAATGTACATGAGCCCATAATACATATGTTAACTCAAACTGCAATTAATTTTAATGAGCTGTATGGCCATTTTTGGAAATTATTTCCTCCCCAGCAGCACTATGTCCTAAACATAGGAAATCCACAATTTCAATAAATGTTCAAAATGCAAAACTAAACGAAATCCGAATAATATCAGTAATATCAAAAATAGCTCAGGAAAAAAAATTATGATGGAGGGAGTAAACCTAAGGTTTTAGAATTTACAGAGTAGGATGTTAAAACATGGAAATGGAAGTTCACGGTCATTCTACTAGTCATATGGCAGAATCAGGGGTACTTTACTAATTTGCATAGCGGCCATCTTGTAACTCTTGCTTGTCGGCCATGTTAAGTTGAAATACATAGGGTAATTATTGAAATTTTGCAAAATTATCTAATAATACACCTCAGAACATATTTGTCCGAATTCTACACATTGTTTACGTCTATTCTATACACAAATACTTATCTGTAATAATGAAAATTTCCGGCCAATTAAGTTTGAAATTCGAAGCAGGATCATGACATTTTGACTGTAGAAGCCATTGTAAAACTGCCGTGTAAGCTATCTTTGACTGAAATATACACATCAAAGATGAATATGCAGCAAATTTGTCCGCATATGACTGTGAAATATAACTCGCATAGATTTATAAACAGTTGTCCCTTTTAAACTAACTCAAGAAAATTCGCGGCCAAATTAAATTGAAAATGTGTAATTCCAAGCTTTCCAGTGACCTGAGATCCTTCTACAGACGGGTTTTAACCACAATTTCTATGATTTGAAATTCCCACAACAAAAACTTTTCATTACGGAAGATAACCAATCGGATTCGATTGTAAGATAACATTAATACAGTACTTTAAGAAAAAAGACGGGAGTAGTATGAAAATAATCCGGAACACTGAGATGTACTTTCGAAGTTAAACTTTAATAAAGGGAAGTAATTCTCCAAAAAGTGGCGTGGTCACGTGATTTTACCTCATGAATAAAATACCCCCAATTCTTCCTTATGTTTAAATGTGTTGTCACAGGATTTCTGTTGTTGTTTATTTCCAGATTTAAATTTCTATTTCTTTGTTTCGTTTTGACAATTCAACAGAAGACAAGACTTTCGTGTATAAATGAGATCTGTAAGGTTTTAGAATTGAGGCAATTAATTCAGTAACTGGATGATTTTAATTTTGCTTCCTAGTAAATGTTCTCGGTTCTCCAAGTATCCGAAAATTTACTCTTAATTGTGTTTTTTTAGTATTTCGTCCTGATGTCTTGCCGATTATATTGTGCTCTCACTCTTCTTGTGGTGAAGCATCAAGAGGCTAAGCTTGACGACAAAAATCCACCTAAACGTTTATGGTGATTACATGTGTATTAATGCCAAAAGGGCACAGAGGCCGTTAAAAAATTAAAACAAAAATTAACAGACCAAAAAATAACAATATAATTATTCATTACAATATAAAATGTAGGAATGTTCAGGCTGACAAATAGGCATCTATCTTGTCGTCGGTATTCTTTGCTAACTGCCTCGCATGTTTACCTTTCCGCTTTATACCGACAGACAGTTTAGTAACAATGTCTAAATCTTCACTATGTTTATTGTGGACGGTTGTTGATGACGTCAGTGTCGTCTGCTCTATCCAGGTTTCCGTTTGTCTTTGATCATCTATTTTTCCCACTTTCCTGTGTGGTCTCTTATATCGACTTGTCTTGTTTCCTTTTTCTATGCCTTCTAATTCGAAGAAAAGAAAGGACTCATTTTCTTGAGTTGCATGTTTCTTCCTTGGAGTCCATATTTCAGATCGTGACCGTCTAGGCTTTTGTTTTGGTTTGTTTAAAACAAAGTCTTGTCGCTTTATTTCATTGTGTACATCTACTTCCGTTGTAATTGTACTTGGTAATGAAGGAGATTTTGTAACTTTGTTTTCTGTCAGCAATTCTGCTGGAGCTAGCACTATTTCACACTTTTTGACATTTTGATTTCTTCGTTCGTGTGTATCTTTTGTTTCACTCTCTTCCTCTATGGTATTCATTTCGATACCTCTTGCAGGCGCACTACTTTTCCCGTAGCGAGATTTTATAGGATTTTTCCTCGTCCGAGAGGTCGATTGACTATTAGATATATTAGTAGATGATATAAAGTCATCACTGTCGTTGTATGTGGACGTATTTCCAGATATTTTACTGATAGAATCACAATAAAATTTATAAATCTCAAAACGCATAATTCTGTTCATAAAGGCATAAATCAACGGATTCATACTCGTATTTAGAAACAGCATTACTATTGTTAAACTTCCAAGATCATATGAATTCGTTTTGTCGCATATTTCGTTAACTGCGAAAACCAAATAAGGTACCCAACAAAGCGCGTACGAACAGGCTATCAGTAATATTGTTCTCATAGCCTTCCATTCCATACTTTTGTAGCTGATTACAGATCCTCCCTGAGTTATGGCGTCACTACTTTCAGACGATGTACTAGGAAAATCCCTCCCAGATGTCATAATCGTTGATGATATTGATGGAAACACACGATTATTCCTTTTAACGTGATTCATAGCCGCTTTGAATATGGTCAAATAGCACCATGATTGGATTAAAAGCGGAAATACAAATCCCGCAGCTAAAAATGTAATGGAATATGGCTTGGAATATGTCCAGTTGATTATACACATGTTTTGATCTTCTGAATATCTATATCCTCCAAGTCCAGCTAATGGGGGAATGCCTAGAAAAACACTGACTGTCCAAGAAATACCAATCACTATGTTGCATCTTTTCTTTGTAAAAACATAGGGATAACGTAATGAATTTATTATGGCATAATTTCTGTCAATAGCGATGATAGTGAGGGATAATTGTGTAGAGATAGTACAAATTGTAAGAATGTAGCCTTCAATTTGGCACCATACATCATTGAAAACCCATCTAGAGGAAAATACTGATGTAAGTGTGAACGGCAAAACAGCGATACACATAGCTGCAAAATAGATTGTGATTAGACAATTAGCGTGAACGCAAAAACAGCAATACACAAAGCTGCAAAATAAGATTGTGTTTACATAGTCTGAGTGAACAGCAAAACAGCGATTCACATAGCTGTAAAATTAGATTGTGTTTTCACAGTCTGAGTGAACAGCAAAACAGCGATTCACATAGCTG
>MJUU01012506.1:9600-22809 GCA_002080025.1 Modiolus philippinarum | reverse complement strand
TTCTGTGCCGTGCTCATGTAATGTCTATGATACCTTGTTTTTCCGATGTTGTCATTGTCCTTGGATTGTTCGTTTTAGACTGACGGTTAGATTCTCACTTACTTCAACTTGCGTTCGATTTTGCCAAGCGTCAGAAATTGCTATCATAAAAACCCTGCAAGATTAAAGTAAGTGTTCTAAAACATGTTATTCTCTTGCCAATATGTTGAAAGTTATTGTTTTAACACAATTGTGACAACATGACAAGAAAAATCTAGGTTCCTCTAGTCATCCAGCAGTTTAACGGCAATCACTGTTTGACCCATCTTTCTTAATTAGGTTTTGTCAAATGATTTTCAAGATAGTGGTCATAGAGTGTGTAGTCTATCTGTATTGTATGGGGTTTTATACGTATATTTATTATACTATAGGGAAATGGGAAAGAGAAAGGGCATCAACTGCTGGCGTTGCTGGTACCGGTACCAATCCGGATATCCCAAGTTCCTATCGTTATTTATGCTTGTCTCTTTTCTTCATTAATGGTTTTCTAGTGCAGTTCGCTTGGGAATTGTGGAATGTGATTGTAGTTTTTGGCCATTATAGGTGTTTACTGTTATCACTTGTTTGTAAACAAAAAATAACAAGACATTTCCCAAAACAAGAGCACTTGCACTGTGAATCCCTACAAAAAATGGATGTATCAACAGGTGCTCAAGAAGGAAAATTATGATTTGTTAGGAAAGTGTCGATATGACACCATCGGGCAACGGATGACAGTGATTGTCGACACACTTTGCCAGTTAAATTTTTGTTGCCGATTCCGCATCAATGACCAGAAAAGTCATGTCATGGATGTATCATTGTTCGCCATTAAGCAAAGAATACCGCTCAAACCAGGCCGTGTTGCACTTACTCCTTTCTTAAGATATTTACTATAATGTATGAACAAAGCTCATTGTTTAAGGCCTCTTCGTGACCTCAAGATGAAGAACAACAAGACAAGCGTTCTTCAGTTGTTCGGATATACCATGTATTTCTAGAGACTAGTCTCACGTGCATCTACTCCATATTCTTTCACTGTTTATTTGGTATATAATAAATAAATAAATGAAAGTTTATAAGTATATTATTAACAAATATCGACAAGTCTCAACAACTCTGCTGAAGGCCGAATAAAATAGAATAATTACTCCATGGCCCGTATGTTATAATTAAAATAAGTTGAATGTTTTCGAATTCTCAAGAAATTGTGCCAGAAATGAAACAGTTTGAGAATCCTAAGAAGTCTAAAATTTAAAATCTTTAAGGTAGGTAGACACTAATATTTACATCCATGAGATTTTGTTATAAATTGGCACAGTTGAAGACCCCATCCTATACACTTGAAATCCGTAATAAAAAGTAGTTGTCACCATGCTTGTCTTCCCTAGATCCCAGGTCGAAGATTGTGTATTTTTTCACCTAAACTTACATAGAATGTACGGGGAAAATATGGAAAGTCAATCTTTAACTTAACAGAAATGAACCTTTTATCCATGAGAATTTTATTTACTTTTGTAAATAGATCGTTTATAATCTCATCTACGGGAAAAAGCGAAAAAATATATAGGTCACCATGCTTTTAACGGAGATATTTTACAAAGTTACCATAATAAACCTTATTTCCGGGAAAAAGGAGTTAATTCTTGGCAAAGTAAATGAAATATGACGTTTCACATTAGTCAAACAATTATGACGTCATAATGGAAAATCTGTAAAATGACTGTTCCGGCCAAAAAATCAAACCAAATCCGTATTCGACTTTACATTTTTGAATGCGCGATTGGATTGCGCAGCGCAACAGTGTCTATCTACCTTAAATCATTATGTTTTATCACTCTGATCGTTTGTACCAATATGGAGGAAGCGGACAAAGGGTGTCTTTTCTTTCTCCTGTCCCATTGCTTCTTTCTCCTGTCCCATTGCTCCTTTCTCCTGCCCCATTGCTCCTTCCTCCCGTACCTTCTCTCCTTTCTTTCGCCTCCGCTTTCCTGTCTCCTGAACCTTTTCTCCCGGTTTCCCTTTCATTTTCTTTTCTCCCTTCTCTCTTTCTTGTCCCATTTCCAATTTCTCACGCCCCCTTTCTCCTTCTCCCCTCCGTGCACCCGACCCTTTTCTTCTCCTTCCCGCCCTTTCTCCCGGTCTCCCTTAACCCTGCCCACCCCCTCAATATTTTACCCTTTTCAAACAATTTATTGACGGATGTATGACGGATGAACTGCTTGGTCCATGTCACGCTCACCCTTTTGGTGCACTAAAATACGCCTTTTTTCTGGGGATTTCGCACTGCCATTGATATTCTGGTTCATTTCTGCTTAACTTATTGCCCTGTGGTCTCCATATGAAGTGTCTAAATCGCCATGTTTTTGAAGTTGAATTTTATTTTTATTCAGTGTTAGTTTAGTGGTGTATTTATGGCCGTAGAGAAATACGTAGCTCGTGAACAATAACTGTTTGATGATGGAAATTGATACACGTATAGAATACAACGGTATTCCAGTATTGAGGCGCACATCACTTTGTACTGTTTAGCAGACATATGAAGGGATTTGTAAAAGTAATTTATATAATTCGATGTAACTTTCCACACGTGTAGGAGTCCCGTGACATTTAATCACTAAATTAATATGCTTAAAATGAACAGTCCAAGCACAGTATGATGGTCAGTAGCAGGTTACTAAAACACATGTATCAAGTCAAATAAAGCCACTTCACAAATAAATACTCTCAATTAAAACTGTAGAACTGACCGTACCTTCTTCCCTTTTTTCTTGAACAATTAAAAGTTTTCCCAATCCTGTCTGACTATTAAGATGCACAGAACAATGCAGAATTGCAAATTGTCAAGATTGATTGCATAGTTTTCATGAAAATTGTCAGTCTTTTGAATGTCTGTTGTGGTACATCCGTGTCGATATTTTGAGTATTTTTTTATTTAAAATTCATTTCTAATCGAATCAATATCAACACTCAATAATTTAAAAAAAATGATTGCATATTTTGAGTTATTCTGACTTTTCGTTATCCTTGAAAAACATGTGGTTTTTATTTTCTCCCTCTTAAAGCAGGGACATACTTACCCTTCCGGAGCACCTGATATCACTCTTGTTTATTGAGAGTTCACACTGTTAGCGCTTTAGTTTTTTGTGTTGTATATGTAATGTTCGTGTGTTTTGTGGGCATGTGGTGTCTTTGGTCTTCCGTCTTTTGGTGTTCTTGCTTTTGCCTTGTCTCTGGACTTTGATTTGTGTAATCTTGTGCTTTGTTCCCTCGGTATTCTACTGCCGTGGTTTTTCTTAAATCGAGGAACAATTACGATTATTCTGAACGAGGACATATTTACAATAAGAAAAAAAACGTCAGAATATATTAAACCCCCTTGCATGCAACAAACAGAAATAAAAACAATAATAAAGGGTGTAATTATTGCAGCTACTTCATTATTCACATGAAAATACTGTATTTAAGTATGAACAAGATTTAGGCCAGTCACTGTGACGAATAAAAGGATATGGAGTAAATGCACATGAGACAAAGTCTCTACAAAAACATGGTAAAAAACAAGCAAAGGAACAACGGTTTTATTGTTGTTCTTCATCTTGAAGTCACCATTAGACCTTCAACAATGAGCTGTACATGGAATCTTTTAGAATGGTTGGAATTACAATTTACAACTTTCAAGTTATACAACTACAATTTTACATTATATGTCACTAAATTAATGATTAAAATGAGAGTGTATTGTTGAAATATCTCGATATCCATAGAAACAGACAACAAAATACCGAGGTTGCTGAGAATTCACTTGTGCAGATGACAATTTCGAAAAATTAACCGAAATAATTGTAGCGTGTAACCTTAAAAATAACATCACTGGGTTCGTTCCAGTATAAACTTAGGATCTGTAAATCAACAGTTTGTTATAAAAATATAAGAAACAATGGCAAAACTAAAATTGAAACAATGTCCAAACCAATCAACTAAGTTATATACAGGGGCTCCTTGCAAATCAATAAATGTTACTAAAACTATCACAGCAAACTATAGCCTAGAAACTATATAAAGCAACTAAATCTAGATATATACAAACACCCCGTTTCGGAACCCTTTCAAACCATATATACACCATCACTCAAACCCGTTCAACCCTAATACGGCTTAAAACCAAATGAGGTTCCTTTAGTTGTGACCACTGGTTTCAACACCGGACCCTGCAAAAGGCAACCCTAATCACTGAACAATCACAAGCCTATGTGGGTCATAAGTTTTCGCCAAAGGGACAACACCAAACCCAGCAAACGGCCTTATTGTTCGAAACCCAACCAGCGTGGTTCTGTCTAAGAACAGAACAAATTTGCCTATGCAACGTGGCCCTTAAGTACTTCAGACGCGGACGCGCCAGAGAGCACCCCTGAATCAACCAATCAGAATCGCCGAAAATCGCCCTTTGTAATTTTTATCTGTATGATTCCTTTTACATTTAAATAAACCGACTTGAATGAAAATGAGCATCTGCATAAGCTATGAATAAAAAATAAAAAATGTATCAGTCACGATTTACTTGAAACAATCAGTTGATAAATTTACAATGATATCCAGTGTGGTTTCCATGATAAACAATCCAGGTAAGTTTTGGTAGTAACAGTAAAGTGTTGATTTAATTAAACAAGAGCTGGATGATTTTTCTAATTTCGCTACATAATGTTAACAGCTGAGATGTGTTTCTTTCGAAAATTGCCTCCTACTTTGAAATACTTTGATTGTATAACCCTACTTTTTGGAAAATAAACATTTTTAAGTTTCTGTGTCCCGTCTGAAAGGAACTCTGATTATTCAAAGGAGAGAGCAACTATTTTGTTTAAAACTAAGTTTCAGTTTTGCAGAAAAGAAAGATATCCATAAGGTTGAATTCGGCTCAAAAGCAGGGCAAAATATTTTGTGGATATTGTTAATCAATAGAAAACTTTCTAAAATTTAGGATGTTGGAATAAAAAAATGATTTCCATTCAAACTCTAGTTACAACCCATAAAAACCACATCAAACCAAGCAACACACTAATAAGCATTTTAAGCTTTTTGTAGGCAGAAATGCACAAAATTAGGTTTGACTATCCCGCATCCATGGGTACAGACAAACGAGGGGTGACATTTTGCAATAAAGTCCGCCTAAACCAGCGCTAGGGGGCTTCTCCAATTTACATTGAGGTATTAGCAAAGTCCATTAATGAAGGCTTCATACTGACTTCAAGATAAAGGAGAACAATAATACCGTTGTTAAATTGCTGTAAACTGGGGTATGAGCAAAGTCCTTTGATGAAGGCTTCATACTGACTTCAAGACGAAGGAGACCAATAAAACCGTTGTTAAATTGCTCTAAATTGAGGTATGAGCAAAGTCCATTGACGAAGGGTTCATACTGACTTCATGATGAAGGAGACCTATAAAACCGTTGTTAAATTGCTCTGTTTTGCCATTCATTTGTAGAGACTTTGTTTTATGTGTATTTATAAATAAATAAAAAAAAAAACATTTTTTAACGAAAAGTATGCCACGATGAAAAACAGGTGTGCAGTATGCTTGATTTTCTTATTGATTATATTTTAGGAGGTGCTAATTATCAACAGATGCCATACCAATCGACACGAATTGTTCTCCTCTACTCGTAGACCGGTTTTTATATTCCTACTAAGCAATGAAGATTCATGGAATATATGCACATGAGACAAAGGCTTTACAGATACAACGGGAACACTGCTTTTATAGCTACTAGACTGAATATCGTAAAAAAAATCATAAATAGCCTGATGATATTATTTCCATACATCATCAGTTGACGAAAATGGTCACCTCTCTACTAAAATTCATTTATGCACGCTCCTGCTGGTCACATTATAATTGGGGACCTCAAAGTCGTAACCTATGAGGAACTACGTGACCTCTTCATAAAAGGGCCAAAATATCGTGAAACATGTTCATTTTTGTTTCTTTGTTTTGTCTTTGTCAATCTGTCTCAACTAGTGTTTGATAAGATTTGCCGTGATTTTATTTTTTTGATTTTGGAAACTATCTCGCCTTTCCTCATTTTTGCTTCGGTGTTCGTTTGCCTATGTATATAGTTATCTTCGTGACCGCCTTATTAATCATGGCTCCAAATTGTACGTTTAATACGATCATTTAAAATGTTCTCTTATATATATATCAATTCTTCGTAAAAAAAAATAAGATTCTGTGGAAACTACAAATGCATGAATCAAGATTCATTTCTTTTACTTAATTCTAGGATAAGCATTTATTTTTACTTAATACTAGGATAAGCATTTATTTTTTACTTAATACTAGGATAAGCATTTATTTTTACTTAATTCTAGGATAAGCATTTCTTTTTACTTAATACTAGGATAAGCATTTATTTTTACTTAATACTAGGATAAGCATTTCTTTTTACTTAATATTAGGATAAGCATTTCTTTTTACTTAATTCTAGGATAAGCATTTCTTTTTACTTAATATTAGGATAAGCATTTATTTTTACTTAATTCTAGGATAAGCATTTATTTTTACTTAATACTAGGATAAGCATTTATTTTTACTTAATACTAGGATAAGCATTTCTTTTTACTTAATTCTAGGATAAGCATTTATTTTTACTTAATACTAGGATAAGCATTTATTTTTACTTAATTCTAGGATAAGCATTTATTTTTACTTAATTCTAGGATAAGCATTTATTTTTACTTAATTCTAGGATAATTCCCTACTGTCGTACATGTAATGTGTACGTCGATTTTGTCAACAGAGCAGAATTACTATCTCAAAAGCTACTTAGCCAGGGTTATGTTTAATCACTGTTACTATTGTCACTCAATAAGTTTTATTGTCGTCATCACGAATTGACTGATCGTTACAATGTGTCTGTATCACAAATGAAGATGGACATATTCCAATAGACCCTGAGATATAACTGGATTGACACTTACCGAATTTGACATTACACCGGACTTTTCACTCGCAGTATGACGGGTGTCACATGTGAAGCAGGTCATGCTTACCCTTCCGGAGAACCTGATGACACTCCTGTCTGTTAAGGGGTTCACACTGTAAGTGTCTTATTTTTGTGGCGTTTGTTTTATGTACTGTTTGTTTCGTCTTCGTCATTTACGTTCTCTGTCTGTATGTAATCCTTATATTGCCATGTATTCTGGAAATACGATTTTTGGCTCTTGCTTCGGTATTCATTAAGGAATTCATTTCCTTACTGTCCTTGATATTACATATCTTCAGAAAAGGTTCTGTCGATATTTACAGACACAATGAGAAACTGTTGGCTTCTTAAAGGCACGTGTATAATTTTTCAGAATGCCATCTCTCTGTTATATTATTTTATATTTGCCTTCCTAGGGTACTTGTTTCCTTGACATCACGTCCTATCGCGATATATGTTGACGTTTGTTGTTCATGTATTTAAGCTGCCATTTAATACGTACATGTCGATGGTAGTAGCATAAGGTTGAATATCTCCAATGTAATTTGTTCTTCCAATCTATGTTGTACTTTGTTCATTATCAAAGCCATAAAAAATATTGCATTATTTGAGAAATTCTTGCTGTATTGTCAATTTGCGTTATCATGAAACGGATATGTACATTCATCATCTTCTTGTCAGAACAATGAGGGTATCTTGCTATTTTTATTTGTGCAAAATGAATAATAAACAGTAAATAAGCAGGACTAATTTAATACTTTTCGTTAACAATCAAATAAACTGCAATTATTACCCTGCATCAGACATTGATACATCAATGTTTCTGCACTAAAAACGGAGAACGCAGATACACTTATTTAGTAGTAGGGAAAGACAAAACATATTTTGTAAAGAACCACACTGAGTCAAACAAGAAGTACACTGAGAATGACGTAATCAAGATGTTGGAATTTTTAATAGATAATATTTTTGTCGAATTTGGAGGCCGTGTTTTTCAACAGACAATCGGGATTCCCATGGGAACTAACTGCGCGCCACTTTTAGCTGATCTCTTCCTTTTTTCATATGAGGCGAAGTTTTTACAAGGGCTTACACAGAAAAAACAAAAACATTTAGCCCAGTCCTTCAATTTCAGCTTCCGCTACATAGACGATGTACTTTCTCTTAATAATCCAAAATTCAAGGAATATTTACACCAGATCTATCCCAATGAGCTTGAAATTAAAGAGACTACCGATACACATACTTCAGCTTCGTATTTAGATCTTTTAATTTACATTGACGAAAAGGGACGTTTGAAATCTAAGCTGTATGACAAACGTGATGATTTTAACTTCCCAATTGTGAACTTTCCCTTTCTGAGCAGCAATATACCTGCCTCTCCAGCCTATGGGGTGTACATTTCACAGTTGATTCGTTACTGTCGGGCATGCAGTTTATACAGTGACTTTTTAGTTAGAGCAAAAACACTGTCCCAAAAGCTGCTTAGTCAGGGATTTGTTAAGCCTTTGTTACTTTCATCCCTTCAGAAATTCTATGGCCGTCACCATGACATCATTGACAGATATGACGTGTCTGTGTCCCAAATGAAAACGGACATTTTCAGCTAAATTTCACGTCTTCACGGATTTGACATAACCGGATTTGACTCAACCCCGGATTGACTCACTGATAGTGTGACGGGTGCCGCTAGCGGAGCAGGACATGCTTACCCTTCCGGAGCACCTGATGTCACTCTCGGTTTTTATGGGAGTTCACACTATCAGTGGTTTTAGTTTTTTGTGTTGTCTTGTGTATTATACTGTAACATTTTAGTTTTGTCTTCGTCGGTGATGTTCGTGCTACCTATTTGTCCTTGTTAATGTTTTAATACTCCGGAGACTTACTACAGCTTTTTCAAATTTTTAACCTTGGTACTGTTTGAGGGTTAGAGAAGTAACAAGTACCAAGGATTTTTATTGGTTTTGTCTGAGGGTTAGAAAATGGCAATTCCAATCAGCTATATATCAGAACTTTCAAAACAATATATACCTCACTGATCGTGTGACGGGTGTCGCTAGTGGAGCAGGACATGCTTACCCTTCCGGAGCACCTGATGTCACTCCCGGTTTTCATGGGAGTTCACACTATGAGTGCCTTAGTTCTTAATGTTATCTTTTTATTTCCGTGCATTGTGGCTGTCTCACGTCCTTGTTTTGTCTTTGTTTTTATCTGTTACCGTTTCTGCCATGTCTTTGGACTTCGATTTTTGTGGTCATCGCTTCCCTTGTTCCTTCGGTATTCTACTGCCGTTGTTACACAACTGAACAAAATATATATAACAGAGAATGATTTTGAAAAACATAGCTTTATTCACTTAATTAAATATACAATTCTATTTTATACGATATATTTACAGCTACCATTCCCTTATTCAAACCAGTAAATTTTTTTTGCTTTTCGGAGACATAAGTTGTCGAAATGGCCATATGCAGATCTACCCTTAACAACAACTTCGACATCTTTTTTTATTGAAACGACAATATTGGATGTAGTATGAGTATATAAAACAAAATATTGGTATGATCCTGTGAATTTAATTATATAAAAGCTTTACATTACAAAGCATAAAAATATCCAAGTTGCATTATAAATGTTACATTTTTTTATACTGTACATTTACTTCACCGTTTAACCTGTTATCAGGATCGTTAGAATAATATCATATGGAAAGTATCAAAACAGGTGGCCGAATTTAGGGAAAATCACTTTTTTGTTTGGAAATTGCTTGAATTGTCAACAAATTGAACATAATTATTGCAAAATTGCAATCAGTTATCTCTCTTTAGTAACAAAATAAGAAGTACTAGATGGCTTGTCACGAGCAAGAACATGTTTTGTGTTTTGATGTTTTGTAATGTTTCCGATTATTGAACTAATAAGGGGTGACCATTTGATATTTATCTTATATTCTTTTCAGATTTTGCAGAAAAAAAAGCCTTTACTGAAGTCGGTGATAAACATATTATTTTTACAATACAGAAATACATAAAGGGAAATCAATTTTGAACTTTTTTACCCGTCTTTTTAAATGAGTTTTGTCCCATGCTTTTCCTTTTCAATATAGTGGTCATAGAGTCAGTAGTCAACCTGTATTTGGTTTTATCCAGATGTTACAAAATACTTAAGGGAAACGGGATAGAAAAAAGAGAAGTTTGGGTACCAATAAACGGTTTAACCCAACCATAGGATAGTGCCAGTACCAGAACTAGCTATCCTGACTTTCTATCGTTATTTACGTTTGTCTCTTGTCTTTTATCTGTGTTTTTTTCTAGTTGAGTTCCCTTGTAGAATGTGGCATGTGATTGTAATTTTAAGCCATTGTAGGTATTACTGCTATCTTCGCTTTGTAATTTTATAAAAACAAAAAAGAAAACCTTCTATACTGCCAATAATTAACATCTTTATGCCATTCAGCGCAACGCCTCTTTTTGAACAGTATTAGTAAAATTATCTAAAAATGTCTATAGTAACGTAAAAGTGAATTTTAATCCTTTTTGAAATATCTTAATTAACAAAATTTTGTTCAAAACTAAGGAGTATCTCCCCTATATGGGAGAGGGCTTGTATAGGCTTTGCCTGTTGTACAATCCTTTTCTTTAATGAATAAAATAAGTTTAAATCAAGGAGTATCTCCCTCTAGCATAGCTCTGTCCTTTGCTTATTTTGTCCTTACTATAAAGGTCGTATTTGTAATTTGCTCTTTATCAGTTTTTACACATTTTTGGTATTTGGATTTTCAAATGTGTTTATTTGATATGCACTGAAAAGAATTAAGTTATCGAAAAGCTCAAAAATAAACTCAATTAGCAGTTACACAATATTAATCATCTAATAATGAAACTTTATCCGTAGACACAAACCAACATATAAGATTCCAGTGTAGGCGAACATGACTTTTCACTTTTTATTTTAGCAGAATAGTTTTACCGTTAATCATTAGATATGTGATTACTGTCTTTGAGCAAGTTTATGGTTCCCCGAGACAAATCTTTTTTCCGATGCGAAAGATGGAGAGGGGAACCATAAACTTGCTTTATCGATCGAAAAACCAGTGTTTTAAGCCAAAATCGAAAATCGATAGCCTTTCCGAAATCAGTAATCTTTCAGCGATCGACATATTCAAAGACTAGTGAACGGCCAAAGACCACTGACCGGGATGTCACAATGACGCCTTTAGTTGCAAAAAAATAGTTATTCTATTCTTATGTTACTATTAAATGGATATGAGGACAATTGATACTTTATCTTAACAAAAGACCGCTGATTGGGATGTCACTGACAGTTGCTACTTTATCTTTAACCTGTATCGCTGACGAAATTTATTCCCGTTACACTGATTTTGTCAGGGGTCGTTTTTTAGTACCGAAAAGTATTGTAGTTGTTTCATGTTGGATCTTTGTCCAAATTTTCCCTAAAAACTGTTTAACATCAACTTGGCTAAGGCTCGTAATCCCAGGTTCTTATTAATATTGTTGTTATCCAGAAGAATGCCTTCTTTTTCATGATAGTCTTTTATATAATTATGTTTGTCTTCTTCGGTGTTGCACCACTCTGGCCATCGACTCGCTTCCTGCTTCATCTTGAGGTAGGTATTCACGTATTCCGTGAAAAGTTCCCCTGTCTTTGTTGTTTGGTCGTATTGTTCCGTATCAAAAGGCCACACTTCATAAATCTTGTCTATCTGATATCCATTTTCCAAAGCTTTCTTGACCTCGTCTATCACTCAAGTTCCGGTCAGTACTCGTTGCTCGTCGGCATGCTCGCATGGTGTCTGTTGACTGGATTGGGCACACGTTTTACATACGTAAACAATAACTTGTTATTAATTTTGGCTGGCAACACGGGGATGTGGAGACTTCTTGGCGGTAGTACTTTACATTTGACCAATCCTTCGTATTGCTGTATATCTTTGAAATTCTCTGTAATGATCTTGGGGTGACCCACAGGTCTTTCCGGTCTTATTGATGTAGGGGTATAATGAGGTAACGTCGTAGTAATCAATCTGCTCGCCATTTTTTGCTTCTTTATACATGCTAAACGCTTCTGTTCTACCACCATAAAAGGCGTCTCTGGGTTCCAATGGGGAATTTATAAATTGTTGTTTGCTTGGATCGTTTCTTATTTCCTTATCGAAGTCACTCCCACACACCGACGTAGGTATAGCCTTGCTCTTCAAGGTATCTTTTCTTTTCCAACGTGCGTTGATGTAATTCACTCATCGTCATATTGTTTACTCGGTTAACGGTAGACGCACTGTAACATCGTAATTAACCGTGCCAGAAACAACCATGGTATTCAAAGACATGGTTCTGGTGGTACCCTATTTCTTTCTCACCGCCATTACGAGCGTGCTGTATTACAATGTTGTGCACCGGAGATAGATATTGTAGCCACTTCATTGCTTTGATTGAATGTTTCTCTTCCGGTCGATATCCTAGAGCTGGTATGATGCCTATAGTGTTTGGTTTTAAAAATAAAGTGCGGAATACTAAATTACAGGCTGATGCAATCGTAATGCATTGCTGGAATGGATCGATCCCAACTTGTCCGTCGGTAGATGGCATCTCAATGAATAATTCACGAAACTTTAGATAGGCAACATCAGAGCGGCAATAACCTAACAGTTCTAATTTTCTTATTTAAAATCAGCCAAACCCACTCAAGACTTAACAACCCAAGACCGGTGTTTCTGTCGTATTTCTGGTATATTACCATGGGACCGACTTCATCATTGGCTGTCCCTGAACTTTCTTTAGTTATATTAATAGTTTAGACCATACATCGGGAACTTTTTTTAAAAATATATCCCCATTTCTGGGTAACATTTTTTTTTTATTTATTATTCTGGAACTTATGAAAAATTCCATTCTCTCGAGCTCTCCGTTTAGGGTATAGCCTATGCTTTGTCAGGTCTAGTAAGGATTTCTTGCAGATTTTTATACCTTTTGAAAGCTATCATAGGTTTTTTTTTAGAAGATTCTCGCACACTCTATGTTTTGTTGTATCAGATTCCAGTGTTTAATAATAGCCCTTTTTAATTGTTTGACAGCTGGGTTATATCTCGATACTAGTACCAAAGGTCTGGCACTGCTTTTTACTCCGTCCATTAATAGGGTTTTCTGTCTAAGTGTGCAGTAGATCTGATAGCCTCGTCGATTTCGATTGCA
>MJUU01012505.1:21767-39659 GCA_002080025.1 Modiolus philippinarum | reverse complement strand
AAATTTCCTTTACACAGCTGTACCAAGACAACTTATTTTCATCATGAAGTTGTCTTGAAA
This sequence comes from Modiolus philippinarum, assembly GCA_002080025.1. Taxonomy (NCBI): domain Eukaryota; kingdom Metazoa; phylum Mollusca; class Bivalvia; order Mytilida; family Modiolidae; genus Modiolus; species Modiolus philippinarum. Next base: position 39,599 of record MJUU01012505.1, on the reverse strand, counting down.
CATTAAATGCATCTGCAGCTAAGCAGTTTTCTAGTTTCATTAACCGTATCAAATATTTGATCATATTAAAAAAAAAACTCAAAAAGGAGAGGGTATCGTCCTAGTTCCCCCATCACTGCTAAATTTGTAGAGTGTCTACTGACTTCCAGTGTATATTTACACATTTTTACATGTAGTTTTCCAGCAGTTAAATCACTACACAGCTTAATCAAATAAGTATCTTTTAACTTTATAAATTTTTTTACATCAAAAGTGTCCCAAATTTCACTCCCGTATAACAATATAGGTTTTATTGTATGGTCAAATACATGTAGTAAAGTTTTAACTTTAGGTTTATCTTGTTCAAAACATTTTCTTAATTTAAAATAAGCCTTAAGCCCTTTGTTATATAGATCTGCCTTTGCTTCTCTGAAACTACCAGAAACATTAAAATTGACACCTAAATATGTGTAGTTTTTGGAATTCTCAAGATAAATATTATTGTATAGAAATCTAACTGGTTCCAGTCGTCCAGTTTTGTTGAAAATTAATGTTTTTGTCTTTTTCATATTAACTACAAGTCCCCATTCATTACAGTATTTTTGTAAAAGTGATAAACTATTTTGGAGACCATTTGGTGTCTCTGACAATAATATAAGGTCATCAGCCAACAACACCATTCTAAACTTCATTTGTTTTTACGTTATATTTAGTACGTTCGGCAGCCAACTGACTCTTTCCTTACTATAATATTATTTGCCAACGTGAGCCAACGAAATCCCCGGATGTGAGCCAACGAAGCCAACGACCGCATTGTGGGCGTCTCTGAGTTTACTATTTAATCAATATATTCGGTAGCCAACATTGCCAACGAGAAGCACCAACAGAGGCAACAGTTTATTTCGGAATACCGCTTTGAGATTTCACACGCATGCTTGTACATGCCTATTTATAACTATGACATCATTACCATGTTGGGAGAATTTGAGGACATAAAGCGACATTTTTTGTTAAAAAAACTTCTCATAGTACAAAAATTAAAGATATCGAAACAATCGATTGTTGCTATTTATCTAAGGGTCATTATGCACTATGAATTGCATACCAAACTTAAATAATAAAGGCCCACATTTTAAGTTTGTAAAATCCATTTATTTATTTGTATATTTATATATAATTTAAGTAGAAAACAGACAAGACACACAAACGCTTAATAAATTTCCTGACTTAGGACAGGCGCAAACCTAATGCGGCGGGGTTAAACTAGTTTCATTGGGCCCAAACCCTAGCAAATGTGATAAATCAAAATCAGTAGGAACAACAGTAAAATTCAGTTAGCAACAGGACTGAGTCAATTGTGAAAAATGAAACTGAAAGAACTAAATATACGGACATTAACATGAAATCTCAAAAGACTCCTAGCAGTTAACTGACATGCCAGCTCCAGACCCATTACCAACTGACAAATAAAATTATGTACCCCCAGTACACGGCTTCCAATAAGAATGCTTTGTAACAGCAAGTCGAACGATCTCATGTATCCATATCGTAAACTTGTTTCATTTGACATTGTCAACGTAACTAAGAGAGAAATTTAGAAACAATTTTCTAAAATATATGATCCAACTAGATTACTTGCGAAAATTTTGACTCAAGACCTATTGAAGGGCGGACCCGGTTATATAAGAGTGGTAACATAAAACTGAACAAATTAGAAAATCAACACGGATTGTAATACCGAGATGAAATATCAACGGAGGAGTTTATGCTACATATATTTTCGGATGCCTGCCAAAAAGCGTACGGAGCAAAAGCTTATATGGGTCATTTTAAAAAAAAAGTGCAGATTTCTGTCCACCTATGCTACATAAAAATCTAATTAATAAATCATTTTGGTCTTTTGTCTATCGGAAAGTTTGCATCGTTTCTGACTATTGACATATATAATTTATGCAATTTGATTATTCAAATACATAAAAATGTGAACTTAAAGGTCCTTTATTAGCAATTTCAGCATGTCCCAGGTAAGAAATTCCAACTTTGACAAACTTTTTGAAATATTTTGCAGATGTTCGCAGTTGAGTACAGTGGCCCTCTGGAATCGTTAGAATCTGAATATTTGTTCCATCAGTCTGATTTAAACATATTTATTCATAGATTATTTAAAAATTAGAAAATGTACTTGTCCCACGCTTTCATGTCTATCCTGTTACCACTTCGAAAATCCTATGCCAATAAATTCTCCCTGTTGATACGGAACTCTTCTTTGATGATGTTAGTAGCATATAGCATTTTAGAAATGGTGACGGAAACATGAAGGCGTAATAAGCAGCAACAAAAAAGGTAGACCATCAAAAGTAAGTGAAATTAGAGGCGTACCTTTTTAAAATGTCTATCCCGTTACCCCCCCCCCCCCCCCCNAAATACGATATATTTAAAAAGTTAATCTCTTAAAAACTAGTTTTATTATTCAAACACTAAAACAATTTTAGGAAATGCCAACACCGATAGGTAGGGAGGGGTTATCTTTTCATAAAATCAAAAGAAGTGTAAAATTTTCTATCCTGTTTCTGTCTATCCCGTTACCATGTTAAAAGTAACAGGATAGACAGATTTGGTAACAGGATAGCCAAATCAGAGCTTTCAAACTAGAATTACTAAATCATTAGCCAGTATTTATATGTAATTTGATCTTATATCATCATTGGTGAAAAAGTATTGACATTTTAAACCATTCATACTTTTCACGAATATCTAGACGAAAAACTTACAATGGTAACAGGAAAGACATATTTTGGTAACAGGGTAGACTTTTTATGGTAACAGGATAGACATTATATCAATGTAAATTTGTCTCGTTATTCTTTTAAAGTCTGAAAATATGTCGATATGGCAGAGTAAAAGAGAAAATGAATAGAGAAACTGCATGTGTATCTATATTCATACACTATTAGAGAATTTTCTGTATATTTCAACTTTCATTGGTAACAGGATAGACGGATATCAGTAACAGCATAGACAAATGCGATATGCAAAACACAAATCTNAAATTCTGTACCCTCAGTATACGGCTTCCAATAAGAATGCTTTGTAACAGCAAGTCGAACGATCTCATGTATCCATATCGTAAACTTGTTTCATTTGACATTGTCAACGTAACTAAGAGAGAAATGTAGAAATTTCTAACATAAATGATCCACTTAGATTACTTGCGAAAATTTTGACTCAAGACCTATGGAAGGGCGGACCCGGTAATATAAGAGACGAGTGGTTAAATATAGCTGAACAAATTGGAAAATCAACACGGATTGTAATACCGAGATGGAGCTTATGCTACATATATTTTCGGATGCCTGCCAAAAAGCGTACGGAGCAACAGCTTATATAACAAATGGAATACAATCAACATTAGTGATTGTAAAGTCTAGAGTAGCACCAGTGAAACAAATAACCCTTCCCCAATTTGAACTAATAGCTGCAGTTATTGGGGATTGTCTGTCTGAACATTTAAGATCAACACTACAATATATAAGATGTCATATTTTGTTCAGATATTTCTATTGTCTTACATTGGTTTAAGTCAAAGAAATAACTAAAGCGATTTATTGCCAATCGTGCAAGTGAAATCAAAGAAATGACTTGTGTTTACAAATGGAGATTTTGTCCTACGGAATTAAATCCCACAGACTTACTCACCAGGGGAGTTACAGGAGATCAATTCAGCAATAATACTTTGTAGACGAAAGAACCCTTTTGGTCAGTCGGCAATTCAAAACTGGCTTCGGAATTATCAACTGTGGAAGTATCTTCTATTTTGTCTACGACCGCAGATGACTTCAAGGAAACAATTACACCACGGAAGAACGAGAATGGAAGCAAATGTGACATCAGTAAAATTGTAGATATTACTAGATATAGAACTTACAGGAAACGTATGCGTATTACTGCATACATTCTGAAATTTATATTAAACTGCCGTCAGAGTGTGATTTCGAGGAGGACAGGGACACTTACAGGTACGAAGATGGATACAGCTGTAAGAACTTCGATTTTACAATTTTAAGATTCAACTCATGGCGAGGAAATTCTGTATTTGAAAAGCAAAAGGATTGAAAATAATTATAGCATAACTAATTCGAGATTTCGATTATTGGGAAAATATTCATCGAGTAACCGAACAACTCAGTAATTCGCGAATGCTCGAGTTTTTCGGTCACGAGATGAATATTGTCGATAAGTCCCGGATTAGTTATACTTTTTATGATATAGATTTATTTTCAACTACCGGTGTTTTAAATTTGAATTCATATGGGAAATTTTCGTGTTAATCCGCGCAGACGTTTTCTTAACGACGACGTTGACGATGGTAATTGTAACGTCACTTCCTAGAGTGAACGATCGATAGATATTTTCACTCAGTGAAATACCGGGTTTTCCGTTCACTCGGAAATCTCGATGTTTCATTGTTATCTATATAATAACAATGTGAAACAACTCATGAAAATCAAACAGCTAGGTTTCTTTATTGATGAATCTGGATTCATTCGTTGTAATGGAAGAATACATAACGCACAAATACCAGACTCGGCAAAATTTCTGCTTTAAATTCCAGCAAATCACCCAATGACCAAATTACTTGTGTTAGACGCACATGAAAAAATTCTGTTTTCAGGATTAAACGAAACCATTTGCACTGAAGAGACATAAGTTGTCGAAATGCACATATAAAGAAACTTCGGCATTTTGTTATTCACGTATCTACGAGAGAAATTTTGGATACTGACAGCTCGTCAGTATGTGGAAAACGAATTACATAAGTGCATTAAATGTCGCCGTGTGAATGGAAAAACCGCACGGTGCCGGAATGAGCAATCATCTCTCCAGGCATTCTGTCGGTTCGCAAACCGCAAATCATTAGCAAGAGTTCTTATATTAGACAATGCAACGACTTTTCAAACTGAAACGTTTGTGCGAATCAACAACCATCTTCAAGGGGTATTGATTGAAAATTTATACCGCAGCGTGTCCCTTGGTATGTTTTTTTTTTTTGGTAACGACTTATTGCGTTGACAAAAACTAGCTTGAAAAGGGTACTCGGAAGATCCAGATTTGTATTGAAACCCTAAGACCTAGAAATAGAGTCAATTCTCGACGATAGACCACTAAGTTATCTGTCGTTAGATATAAACTACATCGAAGCTTTAACATCATCGCATATGCAGTACCGTATCCAAGGCAGGATATTGACTAGATAAATGATCCAAATATCATGGGACATTCCGAAATAAATAAAACTGTGCAAAAGCAAATTAAGATAATCGGCGATTTCTGGAAACGTTGCAGATGTGAATATTTAACATCATGGAACGAAAGGAAATAATGAGCAGTCGATAAGAACAGGAAATATTGTTCAGATTCACGAAGATTCGCCACGAAATAATTGGAAGATTCTAGTTGTCACCAAATTATTGTATGGGAAAGATGAACTTGTGCACGAAATAATTGGAAGATTCTAGTTGTCACCGAATTATTGTATGGGAAAGATGGACTTGTGTGTTCAGGGAAGGTAGGAGAAACATCGCGACCTATTATAAAACTGTATCTATTAGAACTGGCAGTAAGTGAATTTGAAAATTCAAAAAGTTGTCAAGTTAGAGCAACATGAAATNCCACTTTCATGTTTATTTCTTATCCCGACTTTGGCTCCGTGTTTATAACGTTTTCCACAAAGGGAAGTAACCTACTGACCCGACAGTCAGGTTTACGGTTCCATTGTAATAAGGGACATCAGTAGATTTTGAATACATGGGTATCTATCACTGGACTAGGGGTAATATCTCGATTGTCTTTAAATAAATTATTTCAAGCTATTCGGGTACTTACCACAGTGAAAATCGTAGCCGTTGCCAGAGAAAATATTTACTTACCGTCCTTTCCCTAATGAGACCGAAAACCAGTATGACGGGTGTTAGCGAGTGACGTCCCTTTGAAAAACATGCTAAATTAGCAGTCATCCCGTAAATATGAAATTCGTCTATTACATTGATCTACAATAATAAATGAAGACGATTATTTATACAGGATAAACTTTTATTTGCTTCATTTGATAATTAACCGGAGAGACATTAATTGATACAATGTATTAAGTTATTTGTTTTTTCTTCTTCATTATTTACACAAAGCAAGATTAAATTTGAACCACAGAGACAATAATTTTAATTCAAGAACGTTTTGCTAAAGCATCTTTGAATTGTTATATATCACTTTTCACGGCCCCCAGAATGTTGTGACTATCGCGGGAATGTTACGTTCCTATAGTTGTACAAAGCTATTGTCGGCGTCGGCGTCCGTCGGTCTGTGACGTCGGCTGTTGGGTAATACGTAGACTAGAATAAACGTAAAAATTGTGTATATTGTAATTCATCCTAGTATATCCTCCGAATAGAAATTTCAAAATAATTCATGAGTGCACGAAAGTAAACGTCAAATGAGATTTTCTTGTCTCAAAAAAGACAAAACATTTTTACTAAATGTTAAATTGTTTTTAAATTGTTAAACTAAGACGTGTAATTTGTGAAGATATAGGGTGACTTCAATTCAGGCCTTGGGTCAATTACATTGCAATGTGTATGCATTACATTACTATTACTTTGTGAATCTACAATTACAATTACAATTACATTTTTTCCTCATGTAATGCATTACATTACAATTACTTTGCCTTTGTAATGCATTACATTACACATTACTTTTTTTAAAAAGATACAAATAAAAACATTTTTTAAACACAGTTTGATAGAAACTGGTTGCATATGATGCATTGTACATGGACTACATCAGTGATTGTCAAACTCATTTGCAACAGGGGCCTGTATGCCATGTTATTAGGAAAATTAGCAGATACATGTACATCAGTTTAATTGTAAAAAAACAAATTCAGCATATTTAACCTTTGACTGAAACAAAATTTTTCCGACTGATGTACTTAGTCGCATATTTAATGATGTGATTTAAGAAAAATAGAACAGAAATTGTTTCCTGCAAAGTTAAAAACTTTTGAAAATTGAATATTTTGGAAAATTTTTAAAAAGATTTTCTTTTGAATTTGCAATGGGGAATTTCTTTTGAGTAGATTATGAAAATATTTAGCCTTTGGACTGGGCCTTTGGACTGGGCCTATCTTTGGCCCCAAATAAAATCATACAGTAGGAAAATCAGTTCTTGGACATTAACATGTGGTTTACATTTCCTCTGATTTATATTCATGTTTGGTTTCAAATATAACTTCCAAGGTGTGTTTACTAGCAATTTTTAAAAGTATCTCTGACTGTCAATTTATTGTCATCAAGATCAACATGTCATCAAAATAATTATCCTGTATGAGGCCTAAGGATACACATAAATTGATAATTGGATAAATTTGATTGCAGTAAAAACTCAAAGGTGATAATTAGGTGAAATAACAAAACAAATTTGGGTGTTAAAAATGTAAAAATGTTTTTAATTTATCATTAAAGAATCTTTATTAACTAATTAAAAACAATGGAAATAACATAAAATCAATTCAATAATTTAAAAAATTCACATGGAGGTATTCACCCTTGATGGAGAGAAAGGCACGGATTTTCTTCGAGAATCCTTTCGCCCACTCCCGCTGCGAGAGGTTGTAGATGAATTGGTGATTTTCCAAAGACTTAGAGGTGTCGTAACCGATCCATCCATCGCGCATGAGGAGGTTATTCAACAGCATGGTCTTGCCATAGTCCAATTTATCGATGATGTGGCCCCAGATCGCGGAGAGACGAAGAAGTGGTTGATAGGCTTTGGTGAAGTATAGTGGTCGGAAATTTCGTCGACGTCCATTTGTTTAAATAAATGATCTTATGTGCGAAATGTCGGAGAAAGATATCCACTGTAGGCGGTGGCAGTGGATTGGGAACTGTGTCGTCTATGGGGACAGGATGACACAATTTGTTGCTACTGTCGGTGCAGGACACATGAACAAGCTAATCAATCAGATGTTATTATTCTAACGGATTATCAGACTCATCATCAATACAAAAGCACAATTTTGATTGGGCGTGGGAAAAGGTACAATTGATGGTCGCGATCAGATGAGCTACCTGAAGAGCTGCATAAGCCAGTTCAACGCAAATTTCAGGAGTGTTGCGTGGTGGTAGGTGGGCTGGACAAGACCTGACCAGCGGATCTGGTGGTCATGAGTGCATGTTCCTGTGATAGCAAGGGATACACTGTGCGTCATCGGTATTTTCTCCAAGTACAGTTGGCTGATGCCGTTCCAAAACAAAAGACGACCTCGGTGCGGGATACTTTCATGGTCATCTTCAAAGTACACAAACTCGAGAAGCTGTGGAAGGATGAGGGGGAAGACTTTTTCTATAGGAGGTCGAGGATCTGCCCAGAGACCTTGGCATTGGCCTCTACCCCAGCAAAAATGAGGACAAGTCGAAAGTCGTCGAGCACTGAAATCGCTCCATGAAGGAAAAAATGTTTAAGTACTTCTGAGGCAACTCGCATCGCACCTACCTCCCCGACCTGGACGACCTTATCCGCCAGTATAATACCACCAAACACCATTTCACTAGGATGAACCCACCGCTGTAAACCATAATTAGCACGAGGCCATGGTTTTCTGGAATCTATACGGTGATATACTACTTGACAGTAGAGTCCGCATCGCAAAATGGAAAGTTTTTTTCTCAAACCGATACACACCACGCTGGAAAGGGGAGGTACTTACTATGTTCCAGACCTTAGGGAACTGCAGATACAGGGTTTCTTCTACGGGTTTAACCTGCAGAAGACCTGCAAAGAAGTCTATCACATTCAGAAGTTCTTGCGGCGGCGGACCACATGGGTGTGTGTGAAAAGGAAGTGTATGTGAAGTGTAGCAGATATCCGTCAACCTTCAACACCTTGATTAAATAATCCGACATGCAGTAAGCCTTGACATCTTCCAAGTCTCTCAGGAGAGACTAAAACGGCGATTAGGTATCAAGAGAGAGGAACAATGGATTCGACTACTATCTCATCTTTAGTCAGGGCATTGGGTTGAGGTTTCGGTGAAGCTGTTCCATTTTTCCTCAATTGCTTCAATGGTGACTCGTCTATACTTCACTACATCCTCAATTTCGAGTTGTTGCCTAAACCTATCGGTTGTGTGGTAAAACATTTTTCCTATCTATATCGTTTATCTTACCTTACATGCTTGCTACCAATTTATGGCACACCATCCCTTGCTGACCGGCGGCTCGTCCGCATGGGTCCCCTCCTGCAAATTGCGGATCGCATGCGCCCGCTTATCGAGGTCAGTGCTAATCTTACCACCGTTGATCCACACATACTTCATCCATTATACCTACCTTATTTTTCCCGGATGTCTTGATCGTCCCATTCACGTCTCTTAGGTCCATCTTTAGCTGATTATACAGTGATTCTAATACCTAACGTCTTTCAGGAAACCCTTTAGCTCAATTCTTCAACCACTTCTTCTTGGCTGTGTCCGAGTTATCATTGGGTTCATCCAGTCCAAAGATGCGATAGTAATTCATCAGATCTTGAAGCATGGAGCGGATGGCAACCCGTCGTCTTGTTCCAAATTTATCTATAGCACAAAGATTATGTCATTAAAAGTCTAGTCGTCTGCTAGCAACTTCAGCGCTTGCATGCAAAATCCGAATACCCTATCTGTACACCGCGACAGCTCATTAGTGCTGTATCGAATTTCAGGTTGCAAATAATCCACCATCCACTGGGTCGGTGCCAACTTGTCAAATGTGTCCCGGGACTTTCGTCGTAATTCTGGATGCCACATTTGATGGAATGTTGGTGGTTAATAGAGAATCTCGCGTGATTACGCCCCTGAAAGTATGTATTCCTAGGAACGCGGTTGCATCTAGCTCCTCTACATTCGAGAACGGCTTGTGTCGGTGGATCAAGTGGCGCACTGTATGCTGGTAATTAATCTAGATTCTCTAGTGATCGTATGCGAGGATGTTGATACTTTCGTGGTGTGTGACACTTGTCCACTTTTGAGTCCTATCTTGTTGATCTCGGTGTAGATCTTGTTTGGTGTCAAGAAATTGCTTCTAGTCCTAAAAAGTGATGCCGCTCTTGACGACGCTCTTGGTGACTACTTTCGCCTTTTTTGGGGCCTCACCATCATCCACCTTGAAAGTGTGTAGATTCACACAAAGTCTATCATTGTCGTACCACCACACTAGTCCATTAACATCCCTATCACCTTATTTTTACAAAAAAATAAACAGAAATGAACGATTATGTCAAATTTATAATTCAAAAAATGAGGTTCCCAACTTTTTTACATTGTCCAAAGTATAACAACATACGACAACAATTTAATATAGTTAATCTTTCTGATACAAAAAAAACGTTCAAGATAAATTAACAATACATATGTAATATCCGGATCATTTGCAGTTTAATGGTCCATTTATTAAAAAGTTTTTAATACCGAGGAAAGTGGATTCTATGGCTGCATGATTCTTTATTTTATTGGTATTGTTTGAAATGTCTTGTTTATTTCTTAAGTCTTATCTCTAAACTTATCTAATTATTTACTGCAGTGGTGATGCCGGAGTGTGATAGGAAGGTTTGTCGGAGGTGTCGAATTTTACCTGGACGTGCCTTGAGATGTCCTTGTAGAAATTCTTGTATTGATCTCGTAGACCAAGCTGTGTAAAACTCGATAAAGAGTAGCGTAGCATTGATACCATGCATCTGCTGGACGGATCCGTAGTGAAGGTCGTATATCAGTAGTTTCGAGATGTACAAGGTTCATGCTCCGAGGTGGACTGGCTTATTAAACGTCGGCTTTGTCTCATACATATGTACGGACGACTACTAGGTTTGATTAAAGATGACCCGTTGATTAAACTTGTGCTTGGCAAAAAGCTTCAAAGCCAGCTTCTCGATGATGTCTAGCAAGAAGTCGACCGACCCTCTTTCAGATATGCTGCATGGTCTTGCAATAGAGTCGGTGTTGGCCTTGGTATGGAGAGCAGCATTCAGGTCGGCCCAATGCTTGAGCAATGGAATTGTCTAAACCTATTGATCCGATGTATTTTGGTAAGCTTCATACCCAACTCCAGGTAAAGTTTAAGATTTCTGTAATGGAGCGTGCACTTTTCACGCTTAATTAAGCTACCAGCTTGTGCATCTTGTTGATCTCCACTTTTGATGACCCGTGAAAATAACCCGTTATACAGTAGTATACTTAAGGTCGAACAATGCTACATCCATTTCTTTTTTTTTGTAATGAATTTATTGGCAAAAATTATCATTTACAATTTTTACATACAGATATCAATAACCATTTTTATAAACTAAAAAAGTTTCAAAAGAACAGAAACATGCTGACGTCAGGCCATTTCAAGCATATATTTTTTGTTTTAGAATACTCCAAAAACACACGGGGGATTAATTAAAGAACAAGAAAATAATAATATACAATTATTGCCTTAATTTAGGGTAATATCCATAATTATTTAATCGAGAAAAGGGTATTTATCCGAGGTCCGTAGGACCGAGGTAAAATAACCTTTTCGAGATTAAATAATTATGGATATTATCCGAAGTCGATTAAAGGCCATAACTGTATTATTATACTGAACTAAAAACTAAAAAAAAAACGGTGTTTTATGATATCAATATCAAATCCATATGACAAATGTCTAAATAAACCAAAACGAATGAATTTAGTAATGGGTGGTGAGTGAGTATTTGCTTACATTATAGGGACTTCCTCACGACCTGAAAAGAAACACATTAGTCAACTATATAAAAAAGAAATAAATGTAATGTTTTTTTTTTAATTGGGAGCAAGTTCCAGTGCTTCGATCCTTTTTACGGGCGTCCACAGAAAAAAATCGTTATGGGTTTTGTCCTCAAAACTTTTAACTATCGAACTCCGAGCTTTTCATCTGTAGAAAGAGCATACTGCTGTACGAATGTTAAGTACTTATGGTGTTTTTTATCTGGGATTATTGTAATGTCCCTGTCAGTGCTGCAGCTGCACCGATTGGCAGCCATTTTTATTTACATTTACGTTGACGACAAGGGAAATAACTAGTTATTTGTTCGACGTGCTAAAGCGCGCCTTATTCAAATTAGTTATTTTGCCTACGTGCACTTTCCCGAACAGTTATTATTTTGCCTACGCGCTATTACCTGTAGAAATACCAATATTATTTTTACCATAGTTTCTATAGTAAAGTATAATAATAATAAATAATACATCCATTTCTTTTCTGGTCATGGATGCCGGATCGTCAACAAACAAAAATTAAACTGGCGAAGTGCTCTTTAAATCACTGTCATCCGTTGCCCCCAAAAAATCAGTAGTGTCACAAGCTAGTGGACTGTTACAGCATGTAGCCAAACACAGATCACTCATCAAAATTACATTCGCAGACTTGACAGAAATCTTGATTATCTCCGTAATTGTATCTTAGAAGAAATTAACATAATGGATGCTGGGGAGGAAGTGTAAATTCACAAAAATTACCCACTACGTCTACATTCTATACCGGTACTTTATTGTCAAAATCTAGTCAAAATTACCCTAAGAAAACAAGAACTGATAATAAACTATAAAGAACAGATATTGTGTCTTCTTGGAACACACGAACCAGTCCATTGTCCACTGATCATCACAAAACGAGACAAATTGTGTTTTTACTGTCTTGGTCATCATCGTTTAATCGAATGTAAACCTAAACACATGCAAGAATTGCCACAAGAGAAACCACACAAGTTTACGTAGTGGAAACCGTAATCCTACAAAACAAATGACGAGGGAATTCGACAAAAATGTACGTGTAAATAGCAATACAAGTAGTCAACCTAGTAATTCAAAACTAGGTGACAAAATGTTTGTTATTCTTGTGAACGATGCCAACGTCGATGAGAAAACTGATACGAAACTATTCCAGTCATTTGCAAAACATTCAAATGTACTTTTGAACAAAACAGTCATTGCGCCAGTCGGGTAAAATTACGCACACACAGAGACACACATACTTTTTGATGAAGGCGCGCAGAGATCGTTCATTACAGATCAATTAGGACACAAATTTAGATTAAATTTAGAAAGTAAGGAATCAATTCAATTGTCCTCATTTGGAGGTGAACGCAGTGATGTTAGATATTAGGACTGGTCTACTGTATTTTTACATACAGATGACGGACAAAAGATACTGCTAAAGTTCTCATTGTGCTGCAAATAGCAATGCCGTTATAAAATTACATTCGCAGACTTGACAGAAATCTTGATTATCTAAAAGGATTAAAGTAAGGGCATCCGATCGAGGAAATCGAGTCATTTGAAAAATCGTTACTGATTTACGCTGATTACTGTTGGGACATCGCACAAGATCACGTAGATAAGTAGGACCGACGGCGGATTTGTCTACAATATGATACCTGTTATCAGGACCCATTCACAACCGAGAAAGTTCATATACTACTATTTTCAACATTCTTACTCACAACAAAGTAGAAGCTAATCTAGAATCGTTCTGGAAACTAGAATGAATCCTAATAAATAGTTCATAAGCAGATGACGAAAATGATGAATTTCTTAAGACATACCAAGACACATCGATAGAATTTCGAGGTAACAGATATTTCGCAAAAACTACCATGGAAGAAAAATGGAAGAAAAAACCTTCAAATTTTGATATTGCGAAAAAAGAGAACAGAAAACTTGATAAGAAAATGAATCAAGACACCAGAGTTTCCGATGAAATATGGGAATATCATATCCGAACAAGAGAGACCCGACTTCATAGAAAAGGTTGATGAGAATGACCTAGATACAGTAAAAGTAAATAACATCCCGCACCAACCCGTACACAAGGAATCAAGTACTACTGTACGACTGCTACCACTGCAGTTGTCGCCAGTCTTCTGATCAACCCAGCTTACGGATGTTTGCTTGTCAATTTTAAAATAACAAGGATTCCTATTAAATGTGATTTTTTGCTAGAAAATTGTAAAAGAAGTAATTTAAGCCGAAAAAAGTAATAGGTTACCGATGAAATTACGCGGATACAAGTGCTTGAAAAATGGCGGGAAACAGAACTCAAATAATGAATGTGACAAAATAACACCAATGGAATAAATCTTTTTTCAGAATGCTCCAAAAGATGTATAAAATGAAATTATGGAATAAAATTAGGAGGTCACCGGGCAAAACATTATTAAGCTTTTAAATGGATAAAACCAGAGAAATCCGAAAATCTGACAGAAATACATAAACATGACCAGATAACATCCTTAAACGACTGTTTGTTAGATACACCATCCAAACTAAATGACTAAACAAAGATACTGATCAGGTTTGGAACCAATTCAGTCGGTATAACTATCGACACAGAAAAGGCTTTTCTTCACGTCGGATTTCATGAAACTTATAGAAACTGATAGAGATTTTGCACGATTTGTTTGGTTGAGCAATCCAGCCGACCCAAGTAGTCCGTTCTAAACATGCAGATTTAAGTCTGCACTTTTCTCACCCTTTATACTGAGCGCAACCTTGTTGAAGAATTACAAATAAGATAGTAATACGGCGTGAAAATGGAGCGAGATTTGTACGTGGATAATATATTGTCAAGTGTCTCGGATAAGGATAAGGATGAAACTGTATCCTATTTCCAAGAGGCGAGAAAAATGATGATATAAGCACGCTTTAATCTAAGGGCATTGACATCAAACAGCGAAAAAGTACACCAACTAGCTGCAAATGAAAATTTTGTTGGACAAAGATGAAAACCCCACAATACTTTTAGAAAAAAAGAAGGGAAACGGGGAATGTCAAAGAGACAACCACCCAAAGGAGAGTAATAACAACTCATTGCCATCGTAAGATCTTCAATGAACGGTGAGGAAACCCCACGCCCAACGGCAGGTTGGAGTCGGCCCCTAACCAAAGAGTAATCAAGTTCACCGAAATAAACACCATCCTAAGTAGAAAACAGACAAGACACACAAAGGCCTAATAAATTTCCTAACTGGGACAGTAGCAAACCTGATGCGGCAGGGTTAAACTAGTTTCATTGGGCCAAAACCCTAGCAAATGTGATAAACAAAAGGATTGAAAATAATTATAGTATAACTAATTCGAGATTTCGATTATCGGGAAAATATTCATCGAGTAACCGAGCAACTCAGTAATTCGCCAATGTTCGAGTTTTTCTGTCACGAGATGAATATTGTCGATAAGTCCCGGATTAGTTATTCTTTTTATGATATAGATACCGGTGTTTTAAATTTGAATTCATATGGGAAATATTTTTTCGTGTCAAACCGCACAGACGTTTTCTTAACGACGAAGTTGACGACGGTAATTGTTACGTCACTTCCTAGAGTGAACGATCGATAGATATTTTCACTCAGTGAAATACCGGATTTTCCGTCTACTCGGAAATCTCGATATTTCATTGTTATCTATATGATAACAATGTGAAACAACTCGCGAAAATCAAACAGCAAGGTTTCTTTATTGATGAATCTGGATTCATTCGTTGTAATGGAAGAATACATAACGCACAAATACCAGATTCAATTTCCGCTTTAAATTCCACTGACCAAATTACTTGTGTTAGACGCACATGAAAAATTTCTGTTTTCAGGATTAAACGAAACCATTTGCACTGAAGAGACATAAGTTGTCGAAATGCACATATAAAGAAACTTCGTCATTTTGTTATTCACGTATCTACGAGAGAAATTTTGGATACTGACAGCTCGTCAGTATGTGAAAAACGAATTACATATCTGCATTAAATGTCGCCGT
Organism: Modiolus philippinarum; assembly: GCA_002080025.1. Taxonomy (NCBI): domain Eukaryota; kingdom Metazoa; phylum Mollusca; class Bivalvia; order Mytilida; family Modiolidae; genus Modiolus; species Modiolus philippinarum. The sequence goes on along the minus strand of MJUU01012505.1, from coordinate 23,782 downwards.
GTGAATGAAAAAACCGCATGGTGCCGGAATGAGCAATCATTTCTCCAGGCATTCTGTCGGTTCGCAAACCGCAAATCATTAGCAAGAGTTCTTATGCAACGACTTTTCAAACTGAAACGTTTGTGCGAATCAACAACCATTTTAGAGACATTATCTTCAAGGGGTATTGATTGAAAATTTATACCTAAGCGTGTCCCTTGGTATAGTTTTTTTAGGAACGACTTATTGCGTAGACAAAAACTAGCTTTAAAAGGGAGATCCGGAATTGTATGGAAACCCTAAGACCTAGAAATAGAGTCAATTCTCGACAATAGACCACTAAGTTATCCGTCGTCAGATATAAACTACATCGAAGCTTTAACATCATCGCATATGCAGTACCGTATTGACTTAGATAAATAATCCAAATATCATGGGACATTCCGAAATAAATAATACTGTGAAAAAGCAAATTAAGATAATCGGCGATTTCTGGAAACGTTGTAGATGTGAATATTTAACTTCACTCCGGGAATATCACAGAACGAAAGGAAATAATGAGCAGTCGATAAAAACAGGAGATATTGTTCAGATTCACGAAGATTCCACACGAAATAATTGGAAGATTGGAGTTGTCACCAAATTATTGTATGGGAAAGATGGACTTGTGCGTTCAGGGAAGGTAACTAAACCAAAACCGGAGAAACATCGCGACCTAAATTATAAAACTGTATCCATTAGAACTGACAGTAAGTGAATTTGAAAATTCAAAAAGTTATCAAGCTAGAGCATCACGAAATTACGCGAACACCGCGTACAACGCATACGAAAGCACGTGAACAGATTCGACAATGGGTTATTGACTCGATATCAGATGATGATGAATCACCCAAGTAACAATTACATTGATCTACAATAACAAATGAAGACGGTTATTTATACACCATAAACTTTTATTTGCTTCATTTGATAATTAACCGGAGAGACATTAATTGATATTAAGTTATTAGGTTTTTTTCTTCATTATTTACACAAAGCAAGATTAAATTTGAACTACAGAGACAGTAATTTTAATTCAAGAACATTTAGCTAAAGCATCTTTGAATTGTTATATATCACTTTTCACGCCCCCAGAATGTTGTGACTATCGCGGGAATGTTACGTTCCTATAGTTGTATAAAGCTATTGTCGGCGTCCGTCGGTCTATGACGTCGGCTTTGGGGTAATACGTAGACTAGAATAAACGTAAAAATTGTGTACTAGTATACTGTAATTCATCCTAGAGTATCCTCCGAAAAGAAGTTTCAAAATAATTCATGAGTGCACGAAAGTAAACGTCAATAGAGATTTTCTTGTCTCCAACAAGACAAAACAACATTTTTACTAAATGTTAAATTGTTTTTAAATTGTTTAACAAAGACGTGTAATTTGTGAAGATATAGGGTGACTTCCAATGCACTTCTCCATTGTTTTTTATCATCTTTATGACATTCTAAACATCACGCAATAACCAAAGTATAGTAACAGTCCTCAAACTCACGTTGCTTGCAGGATCAAGTCTTCAAAGACCATAAGATTCATGCGACAGGGGTCAAGGCCGCGAGAGTCGGGCACATTGCTTACTTGGTGCAAGACAAAAGGGCGTGACACCACTAGGCGTTGGGGCAGCATCATCACAACGACCACGTCGACCGGCAAATGGAGGTAATTCACCCTTGATGGAGAGAAAGGCACGGATTTTCTTCGAGAATCCTTTCGCCCACTCCCGCTGAGAGAGGTTGTAAATGAATTGGTGATTTTCCAAAGACGTAGAGGTGTCGTAACCGATCCATCAATCGCGCACGAGGAGGTTATTCAACAGCATGGTCTTGCCATAGTCCAATTTACCGATGATGTGGTCTCAGATCGCGGAGAGAGGAAGAAGTGGTTGATAGGCTTTGGTGAAGTATCGTGGTCGGAAATTTCGTCGACGTCCATTTGTTTAAATAAATGATCTTATGTGCGAAATGTCGGAGAAAGATATCCACTGTAGGCGG
>MJUU01012505.1:9094-21009 GCA_002080025.1 Modiolus philippinarum | reverse complement strand
GCTGGAAAGGGGAGGTACTTACTATGTTCCAGACCTTAGGGAACTGCAGATACAGGGTTTCTTCTACGGGTTTAACCTGCAGAAGACCTGCAAAGAAGTCTATCACATTCAGAAGTTCTTGCGGCGGCGGACCACATGGGTGTGTGTGAAAAGGAAGTGTATGTGAAGTGTAGCAGATATCCGTCAACCTTCAACACCTTGATTAAACAATCCGACATGCAGTAAGCCTTGACATCTTCCAAGTCTCTCAGGAGAGACTAGAACGGCGATTAGGTATCAAGAGAGAGGTACAATGGATTCGACTACTATCTCATCTTTAGTCAGGGCATTGGGTTGAGGCTTCGGTGAAGCTGTTCCATTTTTCCTCAATTGCTTCAATGGTGACTCGTCTATACTCCACTACATCCTCAATTTCGAGGTGTTGCCTAAACCTATCGGTTGTGTGGTAAAATATTTTTCCTATCTATATCGTTTATCTTACCTTACATGCTTGCTACCAATTTATGGCACACCATCCCTTGCTGACCGGCGGCTCGTCCGCATGGGCCCCTCCTGCAAATTGCGGATCGAATGCGCTCGCTTATCGAGGTCAGTGCTAATCTTACCACCGTTGATCCACACATACTTCATCCATTATACCTACCTTATTTTTCCCGGATGTCTTGATCGTCCCATTCACGTCTCTTAGGTCCATCTGTAGCTGATTATACTGTGATTCTAATGCCTAACGTCTTTCAGGAAACCCTTTAGCTCAATTCTTCAACCACTTCTTCTTGGCTGTGTCCGAGTTATCATTGGGTTCATCCAGTCCAAAGATGCGATAGTAATTCATCAGATCTTGAAGCATGGAGCGGATGGCAACCCGTCGTCTTGTTCCAAATTTATCTATAGCACAAAGATTATGTCATTAAAAGTCTAGCCGTCTGTTAGCAACTTCAGCGCTTGCATGCAATATCCGAATACCATATCTGTACACCGCGACAGCTCATTAGTGCTGTATCGAATTTCAGGTTGCAAATAATCCACCATCCACTGGTTCGGTGCCAACTTGTCAAATGTGTCCCGGGACTTTCGTCGTAATTCTGGATGCCACATTTGATGGAATGTTGGTGGTTAATAGAGAATCTCGCATGATTACGCCCCTGAAAGTATGTATTCCTAGGAACGCGGTTGCATCTAGCTCCTCTACATTCGAGAACGGCTTGTGTCGGTGGATCAAGTGGCGCACTGTATGCTGGTAATTAATCTAGATTCTCTAGTGATCGTATGCGAGGGTGTTGATACTTTCGTGGTGTGTGACGCTTGTCCACTTTTGAGTCCTATCTTGTTGATCTCGGTGTAGATCTTGTTTGGTGTCAAGAAATTGCTTCTAGTCCTAAAAAGCGATGCCGCTCTTGACGACGCTCTTGGTGACTATTTTCGCCTTTTTTGGGGCCTCACCATCATCCACCTTGAAGGTGTGTAGATTCACACAAAGTCTATCATGGTCCTACCACCACACTAGTCCATTGACATCCCTATCACCTTATTTTTACAAAAAAAATAAACAGAAATAAACGATTATGTCAAATTTATAATTCAAAAAATGAGGTTCCCAACTTTTTTACATTGTCCAAAGTATAACAACATACGACAACAATTTAATATAGTTAATCTTTCTGATACAAAAAAAAACGTTCAAGATAAATTAACAATACATATGTAATATCCGAATCATTTGCAGTTTAATGCTCCATTTATTAAAAAGTTTTTAATTCCGAGGAAAGTGGATTCTATGGCTGCATGATTCTTTATTTTATTGGTATTGTTTGAAATGTCTTGTTTATTTCTTAAGTCTTATTTCTAAACTTATCTAATTATTTACTGCAGTGGTGATGCCGGAGTGTGATAGGAAGGTTTGTCGGAGGTGTCGAATTTTACCTGGACGTGCGTTGAGATGTCCTTGTAGAAATTCTTGTATTGATCTCGTAGACCAAGCTGTGTAAAACTCGATAAAGAGTAGCGTAGCATTGCTACCATGCATCTGCTGGACGGATCCGTAGTGAAGGTCGTATATCAGAAGGTTCGAGATGTACAAGATTCATGCTCCGAGGTGGACTGGCTTATTAAACGTCGGCTTTGTCTCATACATATGTACGGACGACTACTAGGTTTGATTAAAGATGACCCGGTGATTAAACTTGTGCTTGGCGAAAAGCTTCAAAGCCAGCTTCTCGATGATGTCTAGCCTGAAGTCGACCGACCCTCTTTCAGATATGCTGCATGGTCTTGCAGCAGAGTCGGTGTTGGCCTTGGTATGGAGAGCAGCATTCAGGTCGGCCCAATGCTTGAGCAATGGAATTGTCTAAACCTGTTGATCCGATGGATTTTGGTAAGCTTCATACCCAACTCCAGGTAAAGTTTAAGATTTCTGTAATGGAGCGTGCACTTTTCACGCTTAATTAAGTGAGCTACCAGCTTGTGCATCTTGTTGATCTCCACTTTTGATGACCCGTGAAAATAACCCGTTATACAGTAGTATACTTAAGGTCGAACAATGCCACATCCATTTTTTTTTTTTGTAATGAATTTATTGGCAAAAATTATCATTTACAATTTTTACATACAGATATCAATAACCATTTTTATAAACTAAGGTAGTATAAGCAAAAGTAAAAAATAAAAAGCAGACAACTAAAAAAGTTTCAAAAGAACAGAAACATACTGACGTCATGCCATTTCAAGCATATATTTTTGTTTTAGAATACTCCAAAAACACACGGGGGATTAATTAAAGAACAAGAAAATAATAATATACAATTATGGCCTTAATTTAGGGTAATATCCATAATTATTTAATCGAGAAAAGGGTATTTTTCCGAGGTCCGTAGGACCGAGGTAAAATAACCTTTTCGAGATTAAATAATTATGGATATTATCCGAAGTCGATTAAAGGCCATAACTGTATTATTATACTGAACTGAAAACTAACAAAAAAAACGGTGTTTTATGATATCAATATCAAATCCATATGACAAATGTCTAAATAAACCAAAACGAATGAATTTAGTAATTGGTGGTGAGTTAGTATTTGCTTACATTATAGGGACTTCCTCACGACCTGAAAAGAAACACATTAGTCAACTTTATAAAAAAGAAATAAATGTAATGTTTTTTTTTTTTAATTGGGAGCAAGTTCCAGTGCTTCGATCCTTTTTACGGGCGTCCACAGAAAAAAATCGTTATGGGTTTTGTCCTCAAAACTTTAAACTATCGAACTCCGAGTTTTTCATCTGTAGAAAGAGCATACTGCTGTACGAATGTTAAGTACTTATGGTGTTTTTTTTTATCTTGGATTATTGTAATGTCCCTGTCAGTGCTGCAGCTGCACCGATTGGCAGCCATTTTTATTTACATTTACGTTGACGACAAGGGAAATAACTAGTTATTTGTTCGACGTGCTAAAGCGCGCCTTATTCAAATTAGTTATTTTGCCTACGTGCACTTTCCCGAACAGTTATTTTGCCTACGCGCACTTTCCCGAACAGTTATTTTGCCTACGCGCTATTACCTGTAGAAATACCAATATTATTTATACCATAGTTTCTATAGTAAAGTATAATAATAATAAATAATACATCCATTTCTTTTCTGGTCATGGATGCCGGATCGTCAACAAACATAAATTAAACTGGCGAAGTGCTCTTTAAATCACTGTCATCCATTGCCCCCAAAAAATCAGTAGTGTCACAAGCTAGTGGACTGTAACAGCATGTAGCCAAACACAGATCACTCATCAAGTCGATTGTAAGAAAACTGGCATTATGAGATAGTGAGATATGGGTACTATAAACAGATGGCAAGAACAACATTTGGAAATTACAAATATAATAAAAACGAGGTAGTATGACTGTATATCCAAATGACTCTCAAGAACAAGTTCGATATAAACGAAGTGCATAAAGAGCATAAACCTCTCGCATTGGGAATCTATATCCAGATCTGGGAGAAACTCCAATCTGACTCGGCGCTTTTGAGGGCACCATCAAAGGCCAATCCCGTGCATGGAAGTAAAGTTCGCAGTCAAGCTTATAGATTTTCGTACTCATCTCCCCGAAATCCCGAAAGACATCCTCCAGTATTGTCTCCTCACTTTCCAGGTAGAGATTGTGGTAGTCGCCCAGTCTTGTAGCCCAGTCTTGTAGCCGAAACTCTTCCTGACTTTATGGGTGTGTACTTAATCCTCATCGCTCGTATACTCGACCTTTAGTTTGTTGTAGAAGGTTTCTTTGGTTGGGAGCTGCGCTACCCCCAGCTTGGTGGTTGATCCGCGTAATGGTAGGGATACATTCCATTTCTGATCATTAGCTCGTATCGGTCGACATCCTGCTTAAGACCCCCGGTCAATTTTTCCAGGCAGCCCAGCATACATCTCCTCGAGTCTATGAATCTCGCCAGTAAGACCCATCCACCTTCTTAGTAAAGCTGATATACTTTTCGTATTTTTATGCAAGTGATCTGCTTATTGTCGTATGTTAACTACCTCATAAACAAATGAGCATCATATCCATTGAGGTTGTGAAAGACGATAGGTACGTATTTTGGGAGCTCGAAATGTTAATTGCTCTGATTGTGTGTAGCGCCACGATATTTACCTGTGAGGTGTTAGTGGTGGAACGCAATTAATTTAACCCATTCCATCATTGCAAATCTAACAGTGTGTATTTCCATCGAGGCTCTCTTTGTCTTCATCGGTCATCACCATCGGTTTATTTTCTCTCACTTCCTTCTCCACACACTGCACAAACTTCTTGACAGCATCCTCCCCACAGTAGATGTCTGGGTCTTTTTAATCATCGTGGGCATATTTGAACCGATAACAGAAACCTAGTGATTGGTGTCTTTGAAATGCCTTCGTATTGGCCTTGGCTGGATTCGGTTTGCAGGTATCGAGCTTTTTTGTAAAGCACTTGATGTCTGCATAGATAACGATAAGAACTCTCATCATCTTTTTGTGATTATGGAAGGCTATGGAGAATCTTTTTCCAGGCAGCTCGATTTTGACCACATCCTTTTTTTTACAATACTCCATGTGCTCGTGCAAGACGTCCTGACTGGTGAAGTAAGACAGAATACCTGCGGTAGAAAAAAACTCATGATCATTTCCTGAAATTTGTGAGCTATTAAGACGGGAAATGCTCATGATGCAACCGTCACGTTGCTTACTCTCGCTGGTCAGCAATATGAGATCTGCCTGCCTTGTATTCGTGTTTTTAGATATCCTGACAGGATATATCTGGAAATCCTCACCCTAATTCCCACCCTCTTTTCACAGTCAAATCCAAAGACATTGTATTGATGTCAGTGTTTTGCCTTTCGGATTTGTCGATGGCCTTAAGGAAGACTGGAAAATCAATACTGTTAAAGTCGAGCCTTGTTGCCTATGGTTTGACCTGTGTCACTCAGTTTGTAAATTTTTGACCAACCTGGGAATTGTGGAGCACTGATAAGACCGCCCATTGAAAGCAACCATGATCATCATTTTCACATGTTACTATTGTCACTCAAAAACAAAGGTGATAATTTTGACTTTCCAATTGTGAACTTCCTATTTTTGAGTAGTAATATCCCTAAACATCCAGCCAATGAAGTCTACATTTCACAGCTCATTCGCTACTGTCGTACATGTAAGGTGTACTCCGATTTGGTCAACAGAGCAAAACTACTATCTAAAAAGCTACATAACCAGGGTTATGTCCAATTACTGTTACTATTGTGAATCATAAAGTTCTATGGTTGTCATCATTTTTTGACTGATCATTACGATGTGTCTATGGCACAAATGATGATGGACATATTTCAAAAGATCTCGAGTAATTACTAGACTGACACATACCGATATATATACATTTTACCAGGCTTTCAATTACAGTATGATGAGTATCGTATGCGAAGCAGTCCGTGCTTACCCTTCCGGAGCACCTGATGACACTCCTGTTTTTTAGGGTTTATATTATTAGTCCTTTATTTTTGTGATGTTTATATTATGTTTTGTTCGTTTCGTCTCTCTATCTCTATGTGATCCTTACATTGCCACGTATTCTTGATTTATGATTTTTGATTATTGTTTCGGTATTCATTTGGAGTTTAAGTTCAAATCGATGATAGCCTTCATATTCGCAAGCATTGATAGGCTTAGCATGTAGGAGACTTCCTTGTGCAGTTTAAATTGGTTGAGGTTGTTTTTTAGCCTCTCGATATAACTGAAGATCCAACCGCTCCAGTAACGCATAATGTTTCCTTGATCTTTTCCATCATAAAGGTTATCTCCAAATCGAGCTTTAATGACTGGGTGATAGCAGTAAGGCCTGATCGGGAGTAGGGGTGACATTGTAGATAATTGCTACGATCGCTGGCTTGGTCCTTACAATCTCTGCTTTGAGCACTAACTGTATCTTCAAATCCTTCTTTTGCATTTTTGATGGTAGTGCTGATAGTGCTCTAACATTCCTTCAGAAAAGTGACATATCACGCGGCTTTGTTGGATCGATGATTACCCTGCCAAATACTAGTACACCATTCAGTGTCTTGCATCAACCGAAGGCTTCAAATTGTGTCACCTTCCAATGGGGCACTTGTAATATCCTGCTCCATCAGTCGAATCAGTTCTTTCCTCTTGAATAGGGAGTAATTGGTGTGGTTGCGATTTTTTTCTTGTGCTTTCATGTCCTTTTTTGTGAAAGACCTCTTCGCCGGTCAATCCCCTGTTGGTTGTATCCTAGATGACCTTCACCAAGGCGTCCTTAGTCTTTCTTCTATTTAAGAAATAATTAACAGTAGCCATATATTTATATTATTTTTACCACGGGCTGGATCTTTATGGCGAATATTTTACCACGAGCGACCAGCGAGGGGTAAGATATCACCATAAAGTGTAAGCCCGTGATAAAAATAATATAAATATATGGCTACTGTTAATTATTTCGATTCTAATAGGACACTCACAAGGTTCTGATTAGGAGAATTCCTCCTAGTACACATGGATGAAACTTGGTTGGTATGTGACGTTGCAAAAACTGATGTAAAACTATCTATGACGTTATCTAAAGTACCGTCATTTGTTTATGACGTTACCCATAAGTAAATATCATTTTTACCACGGGTTTGGACACAAAGCGATTGAAGGTCGTCATATTAGATTTCCCTGTAAACCTCATCCTTGGCTATTTGGCGGAATGTCCTCAACATCTTTGAGTTTATGGTCTTCCAAATGTTTGTGGAACTTCTGTCATATTGCCATATCGTTGTCAAATTTTCCTACGCGTAGTTCCTCTTTTGTTACTGATAGTTGGTGTATCTTGCAGGATACGCAAGTAAAGGTTACTTGCCTCGTTATAGTTCTCTGCTGCGTGTGCATCGCCCTTTTTGAAAACTGGAGCAATACTTGCGCTGGGCCAGTCATCTGCATGGAAGAGTACCATTGTCACACGACCTTTAAAAGATCTTTCTTGGGCAGGGCGCAAGCTTACCTGCGCATATTTGAAGCACTATGTTAAGTTTCTTTACTGGTCCCATGGCCTTATCCGGATTCATGCTTAGAAGCAATAATTATCTCTCCTTCAGTTGTTATTTCGAGACCTGATTTCCATGAATCTATGTGTCGTGTTGTTATTCTGCTTTGTGAAAACTTATTTAATTGATTGTTCATTTTCAGCCCTGGTTTTACTGTCCAATGTGGGACCTCCTGCTTTTTTAAGCGGTGCAGCTCTAACATTATCTTGTTTTTGGGGGTTTCATATAGGTCAGAATAGTTTTGAATTGTTATTTTCTGGAACTTCGCTTAGATATGTTGATATGGTTCCATTCTGCTTTTTCTAGTTTTGTTTTTTGTTTTTTGTTTTTGCAAAATGTCTGGAAATGCAAATAATGTTGAAAATTTCCTTGCAGTCTAACTTTCATTTAAGTGGTCTCAGCATTTAGCAAAGGTATTTTGTGTTGACTGAATTTGATCATTTTTGATACAACATTTTGATCTAGATATTATACCATATTTTAGTTGATTCCACGCTTTGTTAATATTTTTTGTTGTCGATGTTGTTGACATGTATGACATGCCAGTTTTCTTCGGGGTCTCTGTTTAAAGTAATTTCAAAATTAAAAAAACGTTCTTATGTATTTGGAAATATTCGTTTCATATCCCTTATACAGCATTTTGATTTAAAAAAATGATCTAAAAGGATTTTTCTTCGTCTTTAGATATACAGTTGCCCATAAGAATTTGATGATTATAAATTGTGCATGCATGGACATGATTTAAATTATAGGGAGTCATTATAAAATACGTTGGTGCAAAAATGAATACATATACACTGCACCTACATCTATTTCGCTGTGCCCCATGTTGTCTATCGATGTTGTTTTTGTCCTAATTTTTGTCTTTCGTCGGGCTACTTAATGACAAAAATATTTCATATTTGTAGACAGATATTGCCCGGTTTGACCGCTCCAGACATGTGTTGCTTCAATGTCATATTTTAGCTGCGATCGATGTTGCTCACTTTTTTGTCAAGAATGCCGTCTAAGTGCACGCTAGGGGCCTTCTTAATCTCGCTTGAGGGGTGGATATTATTCATCTCTGGTTGAAGACCCTCAGGCGACATCAAGATGTAGACAGGAATGAAAGCCCTGTCCTTGATAAACTGAAGTTTTCTATGTATCGTGTGCGTTTTTGTCACATGTACATTCACTCAATATCCTTTCATTTTTTTCTATATAATTGTGAAAATTTGGTTAAAACTATTTATATAAAGGATAAAAAAATTCTGTTGGCTGTAGATGTTGAGAACAACAGGTGTTAATTGTTCTCTGAAAATGTTGACTGATGTTGAGAGTACAACATTTTCTGGTAATTGATTCCATTGTGTAAAAGTGTGTGGAAAAAATAGAAATTTGTAAAAATCTTTTGAAGCCTGTATGTGTTTAAATGTAAATGGATGATATTAACGGGTTCTTGTATCAGTTGGAATAAGAAATGTAGATGGAACTGCAACTATGTGGTGGATGATTATAAGTCGTGTTTTGAGTCTTCTTTCTTTAAGTTTTAGCCAGTTTAAGTAGTTCAACATGGTTGAGACACTGTTTGTATTACGGTATTGGTTTCAGGCATATCTTGCCTCTCGCCGCTGGACCATTTCTATATTTGAAGTTTGTTCAACTGTGTGGGGGTCCCAAACTGAACATGCATATTCCAGGTTTAATATTTTTATTGGCTGTTATTGCTGTTAGTGTTTGTAATGTGTTGGTTCCATTTAAGATCTAATTGAAGAGTAAGGCCTAAATATTTTGCAGATGATGGTGATTCCAAAGTATGATTACGTAAGATATATTTGTGTTTGAAGGGTTTCTTGTGGTTAGTGACTGATATTACTGTATATTTGTCTGGATGGAAAGCCATCAGCCAGTCTGCTTCCCACTGTGCTGTGACATTCAAATCTTCCTGAAGGCAATCACAATCCTTTTGGGATTGCATGAGTGTATAGTCTGCTATCATCAGCGAACAGCCTGAGTGTACTGTGTTTCAAATATTCTGGCAGATCGTTTATGTATGCCAAGAATAGTACTGGACTCAGGAATGTTCCTTGTGGGACCCCAGATGTAACAGGGGCAAGGTCTGGTGATTATCCATCCACGACTACTGTTTGTAAAAACACTGCTTCCAAAGTGCGCGGGCTCGAGTTAATTAGTGGTTTATGTAACCCAAGACAGTGGATACTTTGTAGGTGTAATTAAACAAAATATATATCCGGTATGACGATAATAGTGGAATTAAGGCAAGAAGTTCTGTTTAAGTCATGTTTTACTTCTTTAATGGAAGGTAAAAGATGGATGAATTGTCGAGCTAACCGACCGTCACAACAAAGGCAAAGAAAGTACGTTTAATATGTTAAAATAAACAAATCTTACAAATCGTTAATAACTATACAATGACACCTTTTCCTGTCACAAAATATGAATATAACACAGCTTATATACAATGGATACATATTTCGTTCAAACAGTGCTACTTTCTCGCGCATCTGACAAGATATCTGGTTTTTAACCGTAAAACTGAGACTTTTGCTGCTGTAACCGCGACAGGTGGCTCCTACGGGTGTTACCCATGGTTTATGTAAAAATGTCAAAGTGCGATAGTTTAGTGCTGTAACCAAAGAAAAGATTTTCTGATGATTTTGCGTTTTTATTCGTATATTAGATTGTAGGGTACATACCTTTTATAAAAATAAACTTTGATCAGGAATATGTTGATCATTGGCTTGTTCTTATCATCTTATAATTTTAGTTTCTTGTTATTCGGGTTATTGGATGTGGATTGTTTCAATTGATGTATTTACTTTTTACTTTTTTGGGTCATCTAGAGCTTGTTATATGGTGTGGGGTTCCTCACTGTGTTGAAGTCCGTTCGGTGAAACCTAGATGCTTTGTTTTGGGGTCTTTTTAACTTGTGATTTGGTGTTGTCCCCTTGACATTTACCCATTTCCTTTCTTTTTCATATTATCTACACTTTTCTACTTGCGAGTGATGAACGGATAGTAGTTTGTACTTTCCGTGAATAACTACACTTTCTCTACTCTCACTGAAATGATATAATTATTATTCCTTCCATAATTTCGAAACTCATATTATTTGAAATTCTAATATGGGAACAATGGAAACCATGACGACCAGCCATATGAAAATCTCCAATAACATTATGAGCGACTTCACAGCAGTCTTTACGCTGAAACAGATGACGTCATAATATGATTTGTGCACAAAAACGTCACTAAATCGCATGTAATGGCTGTTCTTACCGTGTACACTATAGGTCCGCGCAGATCATTAAATTTCATATTAGAATCGAAATAATTCATTTTCGCCGTTGGTTTGTAGTCGATTTACATATGGGTGTCCATTATTTTCGTTTATTTTACCCCTCGCTCCGCTACGCTACGCTCTGGGCAAAATATTAACGATAATAATGGCCACCCATATGTAAATCTCCAACAAACCACCGGCGCCCATGCATTATTTCTTAATTCATACGTTCTACCTAATCTCCGTATAAGTTGAAATTCGTAACGTTTTCATGTTTTCAGTGATTTTACATGCATTCCATACCAATACACTATTTGATGTCATTTCAGCTGATCATATTTCGAAAATATAAACTGCAATTTGATAATTTGCAATATTCCGTTGCACTTTATGACAATTAATTTACAATGCAAAATTTCATAAACCTCGAGAAAACACACATTTTTCTTAAGTAGATGTTTGCTCTGATTTAATATAAAACGGTATAATATGTATACTATTTGAGAAACGAAGTTAAAACAATTGCCAGAACCCGTTTTTAGTCGCATAATAACAATTTTGTTTATAATTTCAAGGCAGAAACGTTGACGAACCTTGGTTTTCACTATTTTAGATACATAAACCAAAGCCTCATTTACATAAGCCAAGTGTCGTAGATACATAAGCCACATACCGCATATCCGTTTTTAAACAGAAACCAAATCCGCCTTAGAAAATGAATCTACATCGCTGTTTCTTACATAAATTGAGGATAATTGGTAGTTGACAGATATCAATTGAAACCTTTACATTTGTCATGAATTAATTTGTGTTGATTTACTTGTTGTATTGTTTTGTATAGTTATATTCGTATCTTTAAGTCGTCAACCCTGTAAACACGCACAGCACGGTTTACTGATACAAACAGCGAATCTTTGGAACACATTCTGGGTACTAAAGTTTGCTTCCATAATAGGTATTCTTGGGTATTCTTGGGTGTTAAAATATGCAGAGTTTCATTAATTTTGGAAAAATATACCATTTCTAGCTCACTTGGCCAAAGGCCATGTGAGCTTTTGCCATCACTCGGCGTCCGTCGTCC
>MJUU01012500.1:0-28380 GCA_002080025.1 Modiolus philippinarum | reverse complement strand
AATATACATGTTTACTATAATATCTGTAAGCGTTTAAAAGTTATTCGCGAAAGACCAATTTTCGGAAACGCGTCAAGGGCTATAACTCAAAAACGGTCCGTCGCAGAGTTTTTGTTCCAATGTATCAAATGTAGATCTCAATGAGAGGAATCTTTTTGCAATATAATGTTTTCAGAATTTTTTTATTGTTTCCGAGATATAGCGATAACAAAATTTCGAATGGCGGCCATTTTGAAAATGGCGGACGAAAAAAAATTTTTGACCCCAGATTTGTAATCAGGACCTTAAGAGCTACCTGGAAAACAAATTTCATCGAAATCAGATAACTTTTAGAAATTTGCATATTTAGGGTCAAAAACGCGTAACCGGGGTCGCAACCCAAAAAAAAATTTTTTCATGATAAATCATCCTGAGGATGAATGCAACATTTTCCACATCTCAGATTTTTTATATCGGTTACGGTTATTGAGCATATCCGATAACAAGGTTTTTGGTTCTGGGGCAGATAACTCCGTTACTATAAATAGATCAGTATGCTTGCGTCGGCTTTGAGGTCCCACACTGATGTCGGTTTATCACGCCAAGTATTGAAATTATATGTTGCGTAGTTTTTTTTGAGGGATTGCGGCGGAAGAAAAAGAATAAAAAAAAAAAATAATAATAATCCGAAGAATTACAATAAGGTCTTTCACATGTGGTGAAAGACCTTAATAATAATAATAATAATAATCAGAAGAATTACTATAAGGTCTTTCCGACTGGAGTCGGGAAAGACCTTAATAATCAAACGAAATACAATAAGGTCTTTCCACTGTAGTGGGAAAGACCTTAATAATCATAAGAAATACAATAAGGTGTTTCCACTGTAGTGGGAAAGACCTTAATTAATTGAATAAGTAAATCCAATCCTAAGTAAACAAAAAGCCACAGCCTATAAATAATCCTAATCACTTTCTTTCAGTCATGAACTGATTGAATAAAGCCTTTCATTCCATAATTTCTGTAACTAAGGGTTGCGACAGACGTTGTTAGGTCAAAATGTTGATAATAATTTTGATAATGGCAAAAAACTACTGTAGGGTGAACATTTTCGAATTGGAAAAATTGTTACTCGTTTTATTGGCAATCTTTAACAATTTTTGTGAATTAAATCTGTATACAGTCCAAAGATGGAACAACTGGAAAAAATGTCAAAATTACGATTTTTTTTGTAAAAAACCTGATTTTTCGAATCTCATAGAAAATGTTCCTTATGGTAAGTTTATCCGCTGTTCAAAATTTCTTGTCGATCAAATTAATGGTTATGCTCATGCATCGAAACGACAAAAAAGATACACTATTTTAAATGGATATGGCTCTTTTTTGTCGATTATATTGTATAATCCATTGTTGAGATATAAAACAACATAATACAGAACAACGTGTATTATTTTGGGCATATACAATGTATTTTGTATATTTTTTTAAAATGATGTCGTCATTGTTTGCCGCGTTTCGTGTAAATAAAACCAATGTAACATGCACTGCAAATTTTAAATTCTAGTTTTCGTTAAATGGCATTGTATTTTCATATATGTGTACAATACCCCAAGAGCACCAGGCCCTTACACTGACAAGTTGTCCGTGTTATTTGTCAATCACTCTATATAAGTCAATTCTAACTGGTCTATAGAAGCGTAATGGCAATTTCAAAAAGGCAATTAATGTTGTATTTCAAGTGTATTTTAAAGTGTTTTGTTTTTCAATAATGATACAAATAATGTACGTACAGGCTGTTCACACGGCTACTTTAATTCTCAAAATACGTGTCATTTAAACACATAGACTAGTCAGTTTAATACATGAACTCTTAAAAGAAAAAAAAAACATTATCGTCGGTTTAAGAAATCCCTATGTTAGCTTTTTAAACTATGCTTATATAGAGCATTCAGCCTTTTCGACTTGGCATGTTAGATAAGATTTCCTTCTGAATCAATAAAGTAAGAAGAAAAAAAAACAAATAAAAAAGCCTAAAAAACAAACAAACAAACAAGCAAAAACAAAACAGAAGAGAACAGAACATACAAACATTAAAAAACAATTAACTGAAAAAAATACATTTAAGAAATTCACTAAAAACTACTAATAACTACATAATGCATATTCCCACAATTCATACTTATATCCTTCAGTCATTCGAACCTTATGTTATAAAACCAAATATCAATAACATATGAAATAAGAGATATAATTTTGAATGCATATCGACACACTTTCAGAACGGAAACTAGACGCCAGTATTACTGCTGTGATGGATGGACGTCTTCTCGTCAAAGTTGGTGGTTTTATTATCCAAAATGTAGTCTTGGTAAGTACATGTAAGTGCTATAATTTTAAGCAAAAGCTCTCAGATGATTATTTTCCAAAAGATCCACATATGTATGACATGCATTTTTAAATGTGATTTAGGTGGGGACATTTTAATTTAGAAAATAACAGACAAACATTCTAGTCGTCTCTACTCGACAAGTTTTGTCTAAGTACTTGAAACCTTTACCTCGGGTGTCTGACAGTTTTCTTGCTTGAAGTAGCACCGATCCAGCGAGAGTTTATTTGAACAAAATTTGACTTTTATCCATGATGTTGAAGAGCTAAATATATGAAGTTACAAAAAGCATCGGAAATTTCCATTCCATACATTTCACTGCTTAACATAACGAAATATAAACGTCTCCTTGCTTATCTCAGTATGGCCTTTAAGTCCCGAGTATTTTAAACCTTTCTGGAACATAAATAATATCCACAAATTACTAATTTGCAGAAATATGAAATTATATATAACTAGTAATGCATTCAGAAAACCGGCCAATTCAGCTTTTTGGTCTGCATGCAATTAACAATGTCTATGTTTAAATTCATTGGCGAATCCAGTTGAATGGTCACGGGGTACGGAATCCCCTTTTCTAAGAAAAATATAATTTCGTGCAGATTGACAATACTATTAAAAAATCGACTAGAACCCCCTTTTTTCTTGAACCCCATCGGAGCCCCCACCCCCACCCCTTTTGAAAGCTGGATTGCTGTTTGATTTATAAATTTTAGCATAAATTCGTTTATGTATTTTTATAACTAATGAAATTCAGTCAGAACAAAATTGCATCCAAGTCTTTGATGTAAAGTCTTAAATATTTTTACAGCTTTATGTGCCGGGAAAACTAATCATAATGGTGCATGTCGCCGGCAGTATTACAGCGACAAAATTATATACAGAGGTAATAGATTTGAAAGGCAAGGAGCAAACAAAAACACACGTTGTACTAAGCCAAACCATTGTGAATCGTGCAATGACGGATTTTATAGTGATGGAAGAGGATATTGTTCAAGTAAGTGCACTGAAGAAAGCTTAATTTTAGTCCTTATTAATGCCATCTGAAGCTTCAGTCCTTCATAATAAAACAATTAAGGAGACAAAGAAATATGAGATGCTTGACGACTGCCATATATACATTAGCGGGTAGTGCTTCCGTATTTCCATAAGGTAAATCAAGCAGTATTATATTCTTAAATATAGGAAAAAATACCGAGGTTATTGTAAATTTACTTTTTCATATGGCCGTTTCGACAATTAATGTCTCTTCAGTGCAGATAAAATCAAAACATAAGAAATTCAGAAATCGAAAGATGTATAAAACCTGAAAGAGTGCAAATAATCAAAAGAATCTTATTTGAAAGCCAAAATTAGATAAGAACGAAGCTTATTTTTAAACAATTTTTTTCTAATTAGATATTGTACCATTCCAAATAAATTCAGTTTTCTTGCAAGCACCGAAGTACTGAAATACTGAGTTGGTGACTACCATCGAAGACTAAGAGTCCACCGCAGAGGAATCGACATAGTGGTAATGAATAACAAAAATATTTGTTAAATGAAATTGAACATTTTGTAGAATTATGAAAAGATACCTTTATATTTTGAACAAAGGAAGTTTACTTAATCAATCTGGGCGGCTATTTTTTTTTGCTTGTAATCTATATTCAGTGTTATTATTTTTTTGCTCGGTGGAAAGATGATCTCGATAATAAGTAGTAGGAAATTGACAATTCTGCCGCACCTAATCTTTTCAAGGGGAAATCCTGTATAGGACCCCCAACCCCGACGGCGAGGTGCAAAGGGATGGCATTCCTATTGAGCATAGAGTAAATACAAGAATGGCATATCATTCCCCTGGTAGACAAGTCGTCCCGCAGGAAAGATGGGATAAGGACACCTAAAAAGAGATATGCCATAGATTGATATAAATAAAGATATGAGATATGAAAGAAATATGATGGATTGCTACCAGGATTTCTTTCTGAAGAATGAAGAAGATTTGGAAGATAAAACTTAACCCCCAAAACGCAACAGCAGTGCTGCAATGCCCCTAACCTGGCGCAGCTGGATGAGTAAACCCAACAGTGTCAAAATTGCGGGGTGGGGCAAGTCAAGATGCGATTTGAGCATCAACCAGGGGAGCACAAGACCACCTACGTCTACATACTCAAGAGGAAGAAGGGGCAGTTCTGCAAGAATAAGCCCGGGAAGGATAGTCTCTGCTGGAGGAATAATAGGCAACCGTGCGAGAGGGAAGAGGATGATACCATCCTCGTCGATGGTAAGATGGTGTTCAAAGAGACCATGAAGGCCCTCCGTCAAATTGCTAAGGATGAGGGATTGACGGGGGTCAACAAGAAGAACAAAAAGGCCTTGTAGAAGCTAATCGAGGAGAAAACCACCCGTAAATTTACCCGCCAGGAAGTCTTCAGCAACAAGCAGCTGAAAGCGTTAGCAAAGAATCGTCGCCTCACCAAGTACTCTCAGCTCAAATGAGACGATATGATCCGGCTGGTGGAAGAGGACACCAAAAACGCCAAGGACGAGGATGAGATCAAGGTCACCGATAGGCGGGAAGCTCTGAATTGCATATTTGGCATGGCCGTCATCGAACCTCTTTGAAGCCACATGACGTAGCCACGCTCTCAAGTTAAGCCGAAGCACAATCTCCACCACCATCCCAGATGCTCTTGCAAAAATAAAGGGATTGAGAGTGCACTTACTGCTTCTAGCAGAGATGGTGAAGTCAAACCCAGCGACCGAAGAAAATATCTACATCACCACTTACTTTCGATCAACAATAACTACCCTCACCCAATCATCTTACCTGGAATTGGAGATCACCTTCATGATGTAGAAGGTCAAGGAAAATATAGCAAAGTATATGAGGAAAGGCAGCTGGTGGTCGTTCGGAAACATCGAGAAGCTAGATACCCACTTCAATCAATTCAAGTAACTCAAAGGGGCTCCTTCATACCAACCCCATCGGCTATCGCGAAAAAGAAGGCGATCGTCTTTGTGAAAAATGGATGATCGCTGCTTTCAGAGGGCAATACTGGCGTCCCTTCACCATTAGGAAGTCGGTTAGAAATTCACCAACCGCGTAGCTGAGTACAAGAAATGGTGGATGAGCTAAAATTCGAAGGCATTGACTTCCCGGTCTCGCTCAAGGCGATCGATAAATTCGAAAGGCAGAATCCCACCATCAATGTCATCGTCTTTTGATTCGATGCCGTAAAGAAGAGTTAAGACGAGGAAGAGGATCTTCAGATTACCCCCTCAGGATATCAAAGAATACGGGCCAAACCCACATAGATCTCCTCTTCTTGACTCGCGAAGCTAAGCAGAATTACTGCTGGATCAATAGCCTATCACGCCTTCTGAATTCACAGATCACAAAGCACGATATGCGAGCTTTCTTTTGCCGTAGGTGCTTATGCCATTTTACCGAGCGGAAACATCTTGACGAACATATGAAAATTGCAACCAAAAGGATGTGGTCAGGATCGAGATACCGGAAGAAGGGTGCACTATAGCCTTCTGCGACCACAAAAAAGATGACGAGAGTCCCTTTTGCCATCTATTCGGACTTTAAGTGCTTCAAGGAGAAGCTCAAGACCTGCCAGCTTGATCCATCGCACTCCTACACGAAGGCTTATAAACTACAGCGATCATCGGGCTTCTGCTATCACATGAAGTACGCGCATGGTGATTACAAGGCCCTAGTCTTCTACTGCGGGGAGGATGCGGCCAAATAATTCGTACAGTGCACCGAAGAGGAAGTGCGGGCAATCGAAAAGCTGTACAAGGAGACCAAGCCCATGGTGATGACCGACAAGGGGAGTTTCGCAGAAAGCACGCACTGCCACATTTGCGGGGATGAATTGGGAGGGGATAAGTAACCATTTCACAGGGAAGTATTGAAGCGCAGCACAGAAACATTGCAATCTGGATTTCCAGCTCCCGAAGCATGTCCCCATCATCTTTCACAAATAGAGCGGGTATGATGCCCACATCTTTTATAAGGAGATTGGATACACTGATCGACTGCATCCCCAAAACCGATGAGAAATATATCAGCTTCTCCAAGCAGGTGGATAAAAATCTGGAAATGAGATTCGCCGATTCGGTACTCTTCTTACTCAGCTCGCTGGGTAACCTAGCCAAGAACCTCATCCCCTACCAATACACCTTTTCACTATTACTGATAAGCCCATCCCCTCCCTCCATAGCAACACATGGTAACTCAGCAGGCTAGGCTAGGTCAAGCCAATCAGGAAAATGGCGGATAATGTTAAATCCTTATTATTTTCTTTGGATATCAGAATAAAATAAATATCTATAGGAAGATATCAAAAAACCTATGGGTTCCTTTTTTGCTCCTGGTTTATTAATAGTGTTGAAAATGAAAAACAAGTTTATTTTTTAAAGTTCTATAGACAATAATGTAGATCACTGAATAGATAAACAAAGATGTGTTAGTAATTCCATTAAAACAGTAAAACTTTTTAAAAACTATTATATAAATTACTGGTATGCATAATATATGAATGTAATTAATTGTAAGAAACTAATTAATCAAAATCCAATTTATGTTATATGGCAAAGCAGCCTCTTATCTTAATCAGTTGAATAATCATATAAATAAATATATTAATATTAAATTATTTTCATAGAAAATAATGTGTAAACACGATAGATAAATACCTTGTTATTTAGACCACTTTGAATAATTTTATTGCCCGATAATCATTTATTTTTTATTTTTTTTCTTCTGAGTCCATGAAATAAAAAAAACTTTGTGCTTCACATGTAACAAATTTAAAGTTAAAAAATATCCAACTATATAAGCTGGTTGCATTTAATTTTTGGAAAAAATCAAAGAGAAATTAACTGAAAAGGCATCCTTAAAACAATAAGTTTTTTTTCATGTCCGTCATAAATAAAATAAACAATTCCTGAATTATTTAACTGTTACAATTTTTATCATTTCAAAGATTACTCTTTTTTTCATAAAGGGAAAAAAAATGGATGCACATGAATCTGTGCATGATACTTATTGTTTTGTTGCATTGTAGCATTCACATTGTATGTTCTAAAAAGCACATTACTAGCGGTCCGATTTTGTTTTTCTAGTGTTTAACTATTTTTACTTTCTAAAAACATTATATAAAAGCAAATTGATATAGAAAAGGAATATAATAAAAAGATACATTAAAAATTAATTTCACTGAACATATGAATGTTTTATCTAGAAATAATCTACCCCTTTTAATTGTTTTAAATGAAGCTTAAAAAATATCACAAACAGGCTAAGATTTTATTTTTTTTTCATTTGTTTTATATATTCAAATATTACTGTATGTTAATTCAAGTTTCAAACCCATTCTTATAGACTAAATATATTGCGTTGGCAATAGTGGTAATTTAAATTAAATAATTTTATTTACAAGGAATTGGCATAATTGGTGCAACAAAGCTTGATATATCACAAAAAGTCAATTTATTAAATTTTTGTACTCATTAAAAGTTTGAAATATATAAAGCTTTCATTCAAAGTTCTCTCATAACAACTGTCACTTGAATAAAATCAATCAAAACAACATATTTTTTATTTATTTTGTAAATTTTTATGAAATTCACTATACCTTATAGTGTTATGATAAGAAAGCTTGACCGAGGTTATGGCCGACCACATGTGTTGCAATTATTTGTTTGCTCACGCGTAAAATTCTACAGATGTGAATGGCTAAATCACTGATTTAAGATAAGAGAGTGGAAAGGTCTATTCAAGACCGTGAAAGCATGATTTTGCGATCCCCATGTGCTGATGATACTTAAAAGGGGTATTTCCGATTATATGGATGGGCCGGCCAAGCTTGAAGGGGCTCAGCTCCTAATGAAAGAGGCCTTTTTCAGCATTCTTTCCGGGGAAGGCATTTCCGACGAAGACTACGCACACGCCAAAGAGAGTCTGGGAAGCCTTCGAGTGCATGACCCTACGCGATTATCATGACCTTTACCTAGAAACAGACGTCTTGCTGATGGCACAACTATGGACTTGATCCTGCCACTTACTACACATCGCCGGGTTTGTCCACTGAGATAAGATTGGAGCTTTTTTCCTATCCAGATATGCTAATGATGTTTGAGCAGGCGACCAGGGGAGGTGTGACCATCATCCCTCACCGCAATACTCAGGCCAAAAACCCTTACATGGCGAGCTACGATCGCTCCGAGTCCACCAGGTATCTAACCTGACTCGATGCTAATAATCTTATGGGTTGGCGATGTCGCAGCCTCTTCTCCCGGGTGACTTTTGAGTGGTTGCAGCCGGAGGAGATAGACGAGATTCTCAGCTATCCTGACCACCACGAATATGGCGCCATGTAAGAATGCGACCTCGAATATCCGCAGGATCTTCACGACAACCATAATGATTATCCTCTCGTGCCCGATAACGGGGATTTTTGCAAGGTGCGAAAGCTAGAGCCTCATCTAGGCAAGCGTGAAAAGTATACCCTCCACTATCGAAATCTGAAGCTTACGAAATGCTGTCGGATCATCAGGTTCAAGTTATCCCCATGGCTCAAGCGGTACGTTGATCTGAAAACCGCTCTTCGCACCAAGGCCAAGACCGACTGTGAAAAGGATTTTTTCAAGCTGATGGTGAACACAGTCTTTGTCAAGACCATGGAGAATATTTTTTTGACTGTCAGCGACTGTCAAAATCTGAAAAAGACTGAAAATTACTGTATTTATTAAAGACTTCAATTGACACTGATAGTCGTTGACGAAATGTTTGTAAATCTGCCCATGACTGTGTCGGACTGCTTGTGATACTGAAGGACGACCTCAGACCTCAGAATTTCTGAAAATTTACCTGTCAATGTCTGTGGTCATCGCTCACAGTCAAGGGCAAACACTTTAAACTTTCATCTCTCTGACAGTGACTGTCAACATCACGTACATACATTAACTAACATTTTAAAGTATACCTAGACTGTCAATGACTGTCATTGTCAGCTGCAGTCATGGAAAAATATTCTCAACATTTACCTTGTCTGACATTGACTGAAAGCATCATTCACAGACAGGGAAAGATATTCTCAACATCTTAAATTTTCCTTTCTACGTGTTTTTTTCTGCAATATTTATAACTTTTAAACTCAAATTAGACTTGCTACAAGTCCTATTGAAAAAAAATATGTCTATAATTTTATTGAATTATCTTTTCCATATATTTACTGTCAAACTGCCATTTTACTATCAAACTGCCGTCCTTTCTCAGGGCTAATCAGCGAGATGGCTTATCAGTTGATACATGTTTCTTATGTGTATTAAAATATTGACTAAAATGAAAGAAAGGGACTTGTAGAAAACCTAAACTCAAATTCCAATCATGTTATCTTCTTTTCGTATTATAATTTCAAATATTTTATTATATTCCGATTTTACAGATGTAAGCCTGCTTTTGATTGGATTACGTTCCTTGAATGTCAACATATATTCGGAAAACTGCCAGGTAATATAAGTTGTCATGGAAACTGACAACGTCATTACATGAAAACAACATTGTTAAATTGATAAGAGTAACATTTTTCGCAGGTTTCATTTCACAAGGGCTGTTCATCGGAATATAAAGGTAATTCAAGTTACAGACGGGGTATATAGCGTGACATACTCTGGATGTTTATTATATTTCCTTCGGCTACGCCTCAGGAAATATAAGTAAACATCCAGGGTATGTCACGCTATATAACCCGTCTGAAACCTGAATAACATATAATATTCTTTCGTTTTTTTATTTCCTGATATACGAAGGGAGGACTTATAATTTCAATATACGCCCTTGTATGAACGTTGTAGATTCTTTGCTCCACACAATTCTTTCAGGATGGTTTTTGTTATTGGTGTTCTTTAACTAAAATTTTAAACTGTCTAAAATCAACGTTTCTAAAAACAATTCAGAAAAACTGAAGAAATTGCATCTGTTACCCTTATTTTCCATGAAGCAAATTAAGAAAAATACTAAAAGTAAAAAAAATCTTGCGTTTCTTATTATCTTAAGTAGCAACAAATTGATCAAATAATTCAAGAACAAAGGTAAAATAAGCCTCTTTTCAAGAAACATTCTTAAATTTTGGGGGCATATATTTACGGAGAATCTTAACATCATTGTAGATAAAGATGTAAGACAATTACTTAGAAAAGGGCCTAAATATCGCCCACCTTAAAATATAAACTGGCAAGCATGTTTTAATATAATTAAACACGGTGTAATCAATTATTACAAAAATGGTGCAAACGAGAAAGTGCAGACAAGCATGCTTTAATTTTTTTAAAGATACTATTATTACCAAGGTCACCAACAGAAAAAAATGTTTTATAAAAATATTTTTGTTGCGTCACCTCCTAAGCTTTCCGTAAATAGAATTATGTCAAAATTGAAGGATCTTGGTAAAAAAAAATATGTGTTTGTACATGTTGACAAGGTTTTAACAACGTTGCTATTGTCTGAACGAAATACTACGTCGATGTACAACAAAAACGAACTGGACAACATTATAAGGATACAGAAATGCTTCAAGTTCCAACTTAAGATAACATCTTACCCAAGATGTACTGGGTTCTGAAGCTTCACAAAAATCCCTTCAAACATCGTTTTATTTCGGCATCTAGTAAGTATTCTACTACTAATTTATCCATACATTTAACTAGTACACTTACTTGTATAAAGGAGTTAGTTTTTAAATACTGTGAAAAAAACTTATCAAAACGCTGGTGTAAATTACTTTTCGAGTGTAAAAAATTCTATTGAAGTTTAAGATAAACTGCAATAAATTCAAAGACCAGTCTCATCTATCGACAGCTATGATTTTTCTACACTTTATACTGCCATTCAACATAATTTGATTAAATCCAAATTTGGGACAACTTATTAAATAGTTATTTAAATTTTCTGGTGTGTACTTCATTTGCTGTAACAAAAAGCAAGGATTCTTCTCTTATATTACCTACAATAATCATTGTTCCTGGACATGTGACGATATGCTTAATACACTCAATCATTTGCTGGAAAATATTTTTGTTCGTTTTGGCAACACTATTATCAACAGGTCATAGGTATTCCCATGGGTACAAATTGCATATCTTTTTCTATTACGAACGAGGCTTCATGACAAGCTTCATGACAGGCTTCAAAACGGAACCATACAAAACAGTGATCAACTTATTTCTATTTTCAATTAAAACAGCAGGTATATTTGCGATATCCTTACTATTGATAATCCCCAGTTTTTAAATTGTGTAGACATTATTTACCAGCAATAATTGAAATTAAATAAAGCTATCAAAATTTTAAATACTGCCCTTTAGTCTCTATCTGCATGCACTCTTAGTCCCCGGACCGAAGATTTTGAAAAATGTTTCGCTGTACTCAAAGGTATAACAGCAATATTTTCAGGTATTCGCAAACAAAAATGTTTATATCTTAACATTCCATCAGGTGATTTAACGATTTCCCGAACAGAAAGATTCTATTGGCTGGTGAAGTAATGACGTCATTTTTAACATAATTTTCTAAGTCTTAAATAATTTGTCATTAAAGTCATCATTAAATGTTTTAAACATTTCAAATGTTATAAGTTAATCACATTTGACAATTTGATAACCCAAATTTTGAGTTTGGAAATAAGCAATCGATATAATCGATTTTTTGTCTCCGAACGGGTTATTTTAAGACCTTGAGGCATTGAAATGTTAAGTAACGGAGTATATCTATTTAAATACTCTATTATGATTTATATTTTGATTCGTCATATTTCCATTGAAATTGATGTATATTATACCAAAAAGTACAAATATTCCATTTACAGCAACATATACAAAAATCAAGTATCATCATAGCATCGAATAGTATACTCCAGGTTCATTGAGAATTGGTAATTTATTTATGAAATGATTAACCCATCTTTATGTAATCGTTTTCCTGTCATTTCAACTTATTTTATCATATAAAGAGGCCTTTCTATCGAAATAGAACAGCTTTTCGTCCTTGCGTGTTTTGTCCGTATGTGATTCAGGAGACTAGGTTTGTTTGTCTTTCGTCATATTTAATTGGTTAAACATCTTAAATCTGATCTTATTTAATCATTAAACAGTTTTATATCGGTCCAAGTTCTAAAAGTTACTGCTGTGAATATATATTTTAATATCTATTTACCAAAAGAGTAGTTTTTTTTAAATACTAGGGCAAATTGGTTGAAGCTGCTTCTGTGAAATTCAAAATGGGGTCTATGGTCAGCTACAATTTTGTAGTCTCCGAAATATTGCTTAGTAAGCCCTACATAAAATAAGCAACCACGCCCGAATAGACGTGATGTGCCAGCGCGGGAAGGCAAAGGAAGATGGGATGGGCCATAGGTCTTCATGATGGTGTACAGATCGTATGGAAGTTGAATGACCATACATAAACGATCGGACATGGTGTAAGATTATTTTTTTTAACTTTGTTGCATCTCATACGATAACATGCTTATCAAAATATTTTGTTTTTTGCATTAACCCTTTTCTTTGTAGCAATATCCCAATCGACTTTTACCATTTACATTTCCCAGCTCATTCCCTATTCAAGAATCTGTGTTCGATACAGTGACTTCCATGATAAAGCCCGGTTGCTCACAAATATGCTACTTAACCAAGGGTATGCTACCCAAAACTTGAAGTCATACCTCCAGAGAGTTTACGGTCGACATCAGCATCTTTTGGACCGCTATGGGATATCTGTTTCCCAGATGAAAACATATTTTTCTTCAAAGCTTAATTGTTGTTTCCTCTACCGGATTTGACATGTTCAACACGGCGGGTATCCTATAAGAATCAGGAGATGCTCTACCGGTGATCATGATTTCACCCATGGTTTTTTTATTGGATCCGTGTTGTTCATCTATGTGTGTGTGTGTGTCTTCATTTTTCTTTTCTGTTCCGTACTCATGTTATGTCTCTGTTTCTTTGTTGTTCCGATATTGCCATTGGCCTTGGATTATTCGTTTTGGATTGACGGTTTGGTTCTAACTTACTTTTTATTAAGTCGAAACAGTTCATAGTAATGGATTCCTCAGACAGATTAGATGTTAAATGTAAACTCTTGCGACCGTTGACAAAAAAGCGACATGTTGTATCAAAATGAAAATTATGTTGCATCAAGGGATCTGCCCGTCGAGGAAGAACAATCGTTGTTACAAAGTATGGGATTTCTACTGTACTACAGTTATCTAATGCTAGAATCGACAGCGATCAAGATGATTCATTCCACTGGAAATTGAGAAGAATCATTGAAAAAATTTACCTGAGGCAGAACTTCAATGTCAGAGTGTATGCCATTAAATATATACCAATCAATTAAAAAAGGTCAAGTCAAAATGTCTTTGGTAAATGTGTTGGACAAAAGCCAAATATACCTGATAGTCCTTCTACTCAATCTTCTGGTAAAAACTTTGACTGGAAGTCTATGTGTTTATATAGTACTATCATCGGTATTGTGGCTATAAACAGAGACCCCATAAGTAAAGCTATAAACCGGTTGTTTTATAAAAAGTATGTACTACACTAGTGCTGAAAGTTGCGGCAATTGGGTCCTTATCAGATGGATCTGATTTGTTTGCTTTGGTATCAGTACCACAGCAAATGTCACCAAACATATGTGTCCGGGAGAAGCATCAAATCGAAATCTTGTGACAAATACCTCCAGATCATTTTACACACAAATTAGATTCTACAATTGATGAACCATTTTTACAAGAAGGCGCGGTGTTTGAACTTCAAAAGCTTCTTGATAAATATAGACATCATTTCAATATTTTCAGATTTTGCAGAATTTAAATTGTGCAGAATAAAATCTGCAGAATTTGCAGAATTTAAATTTCACAGTAACTTCGGTATTTAGTTATTTCTTACCACTGGGTCGATGCCACTGCTAGTGGACTGTTAGTCCCCGAGGATATTCACCAGCCCAGTAGTCAGTACTTCGGTGCTGACCCGAGAGCTGATTATTTTTGGAAACTTGCAACATCTAAATTTTTGTAAATTTTGTTGAAAACTTAGGAGTATCTCCCTCGTGCAAAGCTCTGTCCTTAGCTAATTTTGGCTCTACTTTTAGATCGTATTTGGTTTTTTGTTCTCTATCAGTTTTTAAATATCTTTGAGCTTATGGTCTCCCAAATGTTTATATTTTATCCGCACTGAAGAGACATAAGTTGTCGAAATGCGCATATGCAGAATTTAAATTTCACAGTAACTTCGGTATTTAGTTATTTCTTACCACTGGGTCGATGCCACTGCTGATGGACTGTTAGTCCCCGAGGATATTCACCAGCCCAGTAGTCAGTACTTCATTGCTGACCCGAAAGCCGATTATTTTTGGAAACTTGCAATATCTAAATTTTTGTAAATTTTGTTGAAAACTAAGGAGTATATCCCTCGTGCAAAGCTCTGTCCTTAGCTGATTTTGGCTTTACTTTTAGATCATATTTGGTTTTTTGTTCACTATCAGTTTTTAAATATCTTTGAGCTTATGGTCTTCCAAATGTTGAGATTTTATCCGCACTGAAGAGACATAAGTTGTCGAAATGCGTATATGCAGAATTTTAATTTCACAGTAACTTCGGTATTTAGTTATTTCTCACCACTGGGTCGATGCCACTGCTGGTTGACTGTTAGCCCTCGAGGATATTCACCATCCCAGTAGTCAGTACTTCGGTGCTGACCTGAAAGCCGATTATTTTTGGAAACTTGCAACATCTAAATTTTTGTAAATTTTGTTGAAAACTAAGGATTATCTCCCTCGAGCAAAGCTCTGTCCTTAGCTCATTTTGGCTTTACATTTAGATCATATTTGGTTTTTTGTTCTCTATCAGTTTTTAAACATCTTTGGGCTGATGGTCTTCCAAACGTTTAGGTTTTATCTGCACTGAAGAGACATAAGTTGTCGAAATGCGCATATGCAGAATTCAAATTCACAGTAACTTCGGTATTTAGTTATTTCTTACCACTGGGTCGATGCCACTGCTGGTGGACTGTTAGTCCCCGAGAATATTCACCAGCCCAGTAGTCAGCATTTCGGTGCTGACCCGAAAGGCAATTATTTTTGGAAAAGTTCTGTCCTTTGCTAATTTTGGCTTTACTCTTAGATCATATTGGGTTTTTTGTTCTCTATCAGTTTTTTTAAAAACATCTTTGAGTTTATGGTCTTCCAGATGTTTAGATTGTATCTGAACTAAAGAGACATTAGTTGTCGAAAGCGCATATGCAGAATTTAAATTTCACAGTAACTTCGGTATTTAGTTATTTCATTAGGATGGTGTCGATAGTCCAAAAAAGGGTTATCCATCCCATCGACTAAAAGAAAAGCTAAAAAGTCATTATTGGGATAGAGTCATATTGAAAGCACGGACTAGTAGTAGCCAGAGCGTCATACTCATGGCAAATACAGTAATTGAAGCGCTTATTTCCATCGTCGTATTCAGAGCAAAGGGTTGCCAACCAAATAAATGTGAGCTTTATCGTACAACGTCAAAATCCGTGTTCTGTTTGAGGCCACGGCTATTCAAAGGGCTTATATCAAAGGTACTCTTAACATAGAATTGTGGTCTAGCAGTGATAGTGAAGAAGCGTATACATGAATGATATTTCATGCTTCAGATGATGCATCATCTGGATTTCAACGCATTATTGCTCGTTGTCCTTGTTTAGTTAAGTTTTGATATTGTTATTTAGATTTTGTTGTTTTTGTCTAAAGGTGGGCGAAGTTACCAGCCCATGTCATCGCAGGTATGTTTGAACTAAACTTGTGTGAAGCTTTGCCTGCCTTCCATGCTATTACTGGTTGCGATTCAAACAAGGAGAGGTAAGAACTTGGAAAAAAGTTTAAATCAAATCTGTTCCCTCGCCGAGCTACCTATACTTAAATAAGATCACAAATAATTTGGAACAGTGTGTTCTGCGTATTTACAACGGATTTCCAACGAGTGCAATGCAAGTTGAAACCAAATGCGGTTTAAACTATTTGCATCAAGGGATGAGGTTTTATCCCAAATCCAGAACGCTCTTTTGCAGCACTTCAAAAGAAAGAATATCAAACTTTAATTTGGCTATCTTCGTTGCAGCAAAATTCTGCAATTTATATATTACCAAATCCAGATAGTTGAGGGTTGGGAAAAATGTACCGTTAGGAAAAGCCACTTGGAGAGAAAATCAACAGCACAGAAAAGATCATTGGTGCCCTTAGGCCATAAAATTAAGGAGGAAGTGATGATGGATTACCATACTTATGACGCTTGACCCAATGCCTAAAAAATCACAGAAATGGTCAAGTGTGGTTTCAAATCCTCAAATTGTGCACTTCGGTGTTCTGTGAAGCAACTGAATTACGTTGTATTGAAGCTTGTTTGTGTGAAGGTGGCGAGAATTGTCACACCATTTAAGAGAACAATGTTGTTGGCGGTAACGATTGAATCAGACAATGAAAATGATCCAAACTAGCATGGGGTTGTGCTATATAATGCATGCAGACAAATCTCTATTTTACGAATATTAATATATGATTTGTTATCTCCCTTGTGGACTGTCACCCTGACATGGTGCGGGAGCTTGAGATACTTTTTTACCATATAGACTGATTCGGATTGAATTTAATGATCAAGTAGATATAATCATGCCATTGAGGTCACGCATTAGTGGACAGGTCTTTTTTACCATGTACATAGTACTCTTTGTTTTGTATCTTGATTTTAAATATTTAAATCAGGTTTTCTGCTTTGTTTTAGTTTGTTTAATGTTTGTTTTGTTTAATTTGGCAATACAGTCGCTTGTATTAACTTACATTGCATTAAAAAGTTAAAAACAACACAAGATTTTGGTCTATTTGCTTTGAATGAGCTTAAAACGCGTCACGAGCTCACTTCCGGTTGTCATAGATACAAAAATACGGTACGTGTGTATAGCTATAGGTTCACCCTTTCCTAAAATAAGTTATATCCGGTACTTGTGTATAGCTATAGGTTCACCCTTTCCTAAAATAAGTTATAAGAACTTGATTTTCGTTTCTGTTTAAATTCTATAAAGTTTTCAACTGTGAGGTAAATTTTCTGAAATCATGGGCGCCAATTTAGATATGGCGCTTTCGACACCTTTGCACGGGATATCGGGAAATCACCTGATGGTTCAATATACTAGAAATAGATGAATTTCTGTTGCAACAAAAAAATTGCTGTTATACCGATGAGTACAGCGAACTCATTTTCAAGGGCAGATATGCTGTTCGGTTCGGGAACTATCTCGCAGACGCCAAAAGCAAGAAATGGAATGAGATCGTCTCGTACCACTATAACAAGATAGGTCTTTCTTCCTTAATGCTTCGACCAGTTGCTGGATCGTCTGCACGCCTACCAGGCTGGGAATAATGGGTTGCGCAACAAAGTCGTGGCCATCCTCGACGCGAGGAGGAATTCTAACAACATCAGCAGGGAGGAGTACGAGAAGCTGCATCGAAAGCTCCTCTAAATAAATTTACGATGCCTTTAGTAGTGAATCACGGTTATCGCCGGAGATATGCAGTCGGTGGACGAAGACTTTTCGATACCTTCACCAGTCTGACCGGACGTGTATTGACCTCTTCTGCCGTGAAGACATTTGGAATCAAGGCCGTGAGCGTCGCATCTAATGCAGCCCTGAAAGGTTTGGAAAGAAGGAGCGACGAAGGCCATAAACCGTGTCGTTCATCGAGTGACCTGCAAAAAGAAGACCCCCAGCTCCACCGGCCGCCAAGACAAAGAGGACCCCTAAGCAGCAGGTCCGCCTCAATAATCATGGGTGTTTGCGTCGCAACCATCCCCGACTTCCTCCAGCACAATAAAATAAATATATGATGGTCACTATTCTTACTCTCATTCGATGAAAGTCTCAAGGAGTACCAGGTTCACGAATACGAACCTCAAGCCAGGGCTCAACTAAATAATGCAGATGTGGAGATCCAAATTAATATCGAGACCCAGAATCTCTTCCAACATCCCGCAGAGAGCTATCTCTTGATCTAAGGCCGACTCCTGAAGAACGATGGGACCGTGCGCCTACGCTGACGCTGATCTAGTATCGCTCGTCCATGACGGCGCCATGTATCTCTTTCGTAGCATCAGCTACCTGCTCTCCGGCCAGCAGATCGAGCATCTCAACGATACTGACCTACCCCGACGAATTCTCCAAATCGCAGGACCTCAACAAGCTATGGTTCAAAGATTCCACGGCCGGGGATGAGGCAGATAACGCCGCGAATATATCATCGCTAAGCTAACCAGTGAGGGATAGTTCTCCTTCTCCATTCCCTTCAAGCACGTTTTCGGCTTTACCGAGGATTACGATTAGTTTGTCTACGGATTCAAGCACGAACTATCCCTGGTGCGCAATTTTATTGCCGATGCGGTGCTTAGAGCCGCCGCCGTCAACGACGTGGCCTAAGTCGTCTTGTGCAAGGTCTCCTGGTTCGTTCCCCACGTCAGCCCTTCCAACAAAAAGAAGCTGCGCCTCTATAAGACCATCCAAAGAAAAACCCAGATCGATTGCGGATTTCGCATGACGGAGTGCGATTCCATCTCCGATCCCCAGGCCTCGCAATGTCAGTCTAGCCGCTAAGATTGGGAGTGAGAAACGGCGATATATCATCGTCGCCTTCCAGACGGATAGGAGCAATGATTAGACGCATAATGCCGCCGTTTTCGATCACTGCCGATTTCGAAATATCCACATGACCCTCAATGCCGATCGATACCCTACCGTGGCTTCACCCAATGCAGGATCGCTAGGGTCTTTAAGGAGGTGGCCGAATTCCGCAAGAAATTCTACCGCATGGAAAGTCTGCCGTCAACCCCTCCGACTTCATCGGTCTCTATCCTCTTTTCGTTATCGAAGTGAGTTATCGGTCCGAGAGGTTGAAACAATCGACCGTGGATATCTTGATCCGAGCCTACTTCGAGCGCAACATCCCTGCAAATACCCAAGCCTTCGCCCCAATCATCTCCGATCGAATCCTCCAGTTCGAATCCGATGGCCAGAAGATGAGCGTCGTCTTCTTAGGAGGATTAGATAAATGTAGGCTTCATTTTTGCGAAAAATCGCCACCAATACCGAACCAAAACATGAATTCTCCTTCATCGTCTCTGGGGACGATAGCCAGATCTTGACCATTTTCAATCCACCCCTCCAACTGCGCGAGGAGAAATCTTACAATATGGTCCTCTTGAATCTTCATCCCAAATATCCATGCCGGAAATTATTCCTTCCGCTACTCCCAAGATGATGGTGCCCACTGGTGTCCCATCGCCCATAGCATCGGCTCCTATGGCATCAACGATATCAACGATGGGTTCCAGCTGCAAATGCAGCTCAGCATACACAAGACTAAGATCTTTCTCGACGCCAACTGCGCAACTCTTAGAGCAACATATATTACGATGTGCCCAATAACCTGAATATGGTGCTTGGATTCGATAGCCGAACGTATATCTACGACCGGAGCACGAACAGATACTTGGAGGGTGAGCATATCGTCGATATCATCAGCATCAATAACATCCTCCTTGAAAGTGATATCATCCACGTCAGTTACATCAACGGCACCCAGCAGTCCAACATCTATAGTTTCTTTCCCGTAGTCGATCCGGGCGTGAAGATCATCCAGACCCCAAATAATCTGGTCTACTTACCCGTGACCCTGAGGACTATCGACCGCATGCAAATCTACCTGACCGATCAAGACGGTCGTCCCGTCGACCTGCGAGGGGAGCATCTAAGCATACGCTTCCATCTGCGTGAGGTATAAATAAATGGATTATCAAGAGTACGATCTCAATTTGACGAAGGGTCAGGCAGAAAAGATCCAGCGTTCGACAAAGAAGGATTGCCCCGTGAGCGTCCGATTGCTGCATGCCAACCTATCTTGTGGGCCTAAGATACTCCTCACTCAACGGCAGATTCAACGCATCACCAAGCTCTTGCAGACATGGTCTTGGAGATGAACCCGAAGCAGGTGAGGTATAACATGCAGAGAGACTGTGGATTTCTCCCCATACTTGCAGATCTCGCATCTGCTTCGCTACCTATGCTAGCCAAATACGTGCTGCCTGCTTTTGGTGTGGTAGCCATGAGTGGTTTGGGTAGTGCAGCCATCCAAAAAGCCGTGGGACCCGGATTGTACCTCAAGAAGGGTGGTAAAGTATGCTGCGTGAAACCCCAGGGTCGTGGTCTGCAGTAAATGCCTGTCACATCGCATGCATGGAAGAGGAGCTCATCGTAGAAATCCTGAGATATGAGCATGCTTTGAAGATCTATAACCGACTGGATAACGTCGTCTCCATTGCCCTGGGTGGATTCTCTGTTGGCAGTCTTGCTGACCAGTGGTACGATGGGGTTTGCTTTGACCGATGTGGGTTCTGCGTCTTCCATTCCTCTTGATTCCCTCGCCTGCTTTTGTGACACGGGAGATATGGTCCTGTCGTTGATTTAATGCCAAGTCGCAAGGAAGAAAAAAAAAGCATCGAGATACCGTGCGATTAGCCAAAACCTACAAGGCCCAGCTAGCAGATGAAGACGGTTCCCCTGCAATCTGCCTGAAAAATTATTACGATGAGAAGGATCGGCTTCGTCAACCCTAGGGAGGGTTATTCCAACCGCGCTTTGCTCGGCTACGTCCCGCTCCCCGCTGATTTCCGAACCCCCAGATCAAAAAGAAAAAATTCCCAATCCACTTTGGATTGAGAAATTTTCCGTTCTTACCCCTAGTTTGAATTCGGTGCTCCGAACGAATGCGCCTTGCAAGGGACTCTTCTCTTTGTAGAAAGAAGGGCAGTCCAATACTTTTGTGATCTCCCCTTCTCGACTTTTCAGACTTTCTTTTGCCAAATTTTCCCTCCACTTCGGCCACATCCAAGATCTTATTGATCGACCCTGTGGGCAAGTCCTTCCATTTGAGGGCTTCCTGATTCCTGATTCTGGTCCTGCACTATCTTCTGAAATGCGCCTACGCTAATGAAGTCGTCATCCCAATCTTGAGAGATTTCAATGAATCCATTGTGTACAAAATTCATATTTCTCGTATTTTACCCTATGCTCAATAGGAATGCCGTCCGTTTGCATCTGGATGTCGCGGTTGGGAGTCCTAGGATTTCCCCCTTTGAATGGGTTGATGCGGCAGATTTGTTATTTTCCTACTACTATAATATTATATCCTTAAAGTCTAACTCAGTTGGACCTTGACTTTAGACCCATATAAATTTTTTTCAAGACCTGCATTACCATTACACGGCTATCTGAGAAAAAAAAATATGAGATCCAACTTTGTCGCTGTTTTTTAGACTTTATATATATATATATATATATATACGTCTGACGATCAGCCCAACATTGTTAAACAACGGCAGTAGAATACCGAAGGAACAAAGGGGTGAAATTCACAAAAATCGAAGTCCAAAGACAAGGCAAAAACAAGAACACAGAAAATCTGCGTATTTGTATCAGCAAATTTTTAGCAGTTCCCTCGGTGGGAGTAGAACCATCGCCGTTGTGTCTACTATGGCAACACCACCTGCACTTCGTCCAGCGCCCTAGACCAACCGACCAGCTCTGCTATATATAATGAATGACTTTCGGTAACCGGCCAATACTTCTTCGTAAGCGTAATCAAGGGTTGTAACCATATACATGATGTGAAGGAGGTCAGTGAAGATCTTCTGTGATGAAGTATCGTATATAGCAGAGTGGATTCAGGAAATATATATTTATATGATTCTTTTTCAGTACTACTATTGAGGACTGTCTTATGGTGGAGTTGTTTACTTAGCGGCGTACCTTCTTTGAAATATTTGTGGAAAAAAAAATCATCATTTCAAAAACTCAAAGTAAATAAGATTATAACTTAGGATCAATTATCAATGGATGGTTGTTTTCCAAAATTAAAAGTCCGGCATTTTGGAAAGGTCACTGTATAATCTCTAATGGAGGAAAACATATTAAAAGGTTATTTTCCCCCTGAAACTATTGTTCCAATTACAAATATAATATAGTAACAGTTGTCGTAAAAGTGTCGGAAACGTCGTAACCTCATACATGACAAGGCCCAACAATTAATATTAAAAAATTGGGAAAACTGATTAAACAAAGACGCATTTATTCATTAAACTACATGCATTATCAGGGGTGGTAATCACGTGACTAACGTCGGATACAGTAAACATTTTGACAGTGAAAATATGACTGCTTCAGCCTTAGTTTTTGAACTTTACTCTCTTTTAAGGGAATTGTATCAAAGTCTTACAAGCTTACGGAATACGGACGGCTTAGAAGTGTAAGAAAACATCTTTTTCTTCTCTGGATAATTTGTAATTATGCCAAACACTTCAACAAATGTACAAATCAAAGTAGGATACAGTCAACATTTCTTAGTTCTTTTTATGAATTTCGACTTTTTTCTCCATACAATCAGTATGGACTTTGCTTTAAAATGATGTCAAATGATTAAATTTTCTGACCCAAATGTTTTCTTTCTCAAAACTAACAGTACTGGCAAGTATTCATAGAATATCAAGAAATGATACAGTCAACACTTATTAAAAGTTCGGATATAGTCAACACGCAGTGTTTTAATTCTTAAATGTTGTTAGTCTTTTTTTTACAGAAAACACTCTAGGGAAGATCGACTAGCTTGTAATTTTTGTATATTTTACTTAAAAACGTAGTATTATATGAATCAATGTGACTGAAGCAAGGTGACCAAAAGCCAGAAATACACTATATATAGTTTTTATGTTGTGTCACACAGCTAGAAACGCTCTACAGGCAAAGTAGAAAATAAACGAGCATAGTTATCATTTTTGTTTATTTAGGATAAATCAAAGCATAATATTATGAATTCCTGTGTTTGAAACAAGGGCTCATATGGATCATAGGTTTCAAATATTCAATAGGCCATAGGATTCTTTGCCCATGGATAAGCAATAAACATACCTACACATTTCTTCGGGAGAGCATCTTAGAACCTATATGACCGCAGTAAGTTTAATTTCAAATGGATTCGTGGTTTCAGAGAAAATACATTTTAAAAGGGTCCAATTTTTGAAATATCCCCTGCTTGTGGCTATCTCTCATTTATGCAGATAAGAAGGAACATATGTTAAAGGGGACCAAGCTAGATTCCAAAAAATCCCGTGGTTTCAGAGGTGAATATTCTTGAACGTTTTCACAATAGTTCCAATCTGTAACTATGTAAAACTTGCAGCCATCTGCCATCTTAGGTGATGCTAGATTGTACCAGACACAATTTAAAAGGATTGAAAGCAACAAAGGACAATTATCAAGAAGGAATTTTCTAGTTGGCTGATCATTTTCAGGGGAGAAGATCTTTGAATTGGTTTTGCCATAGGTGCAATGGTAAATATATCCCTGCTGGTGTACATTATTTATCGGACTTGCCAGACAATAAAAGGGAACAATATAAAAAAATTAAGGAATATTGTCACCAATTTGAGTTATTTTGTTTCCACTACCGACCATCTTAATTTGGGTACGGACTTGCAGGAAACATTTTCAAAGAATAACACCCAAGAAATGTTGTAACCGACTTTTTTCAATTGCTCTAGGGTTTAAGAGTCCTGAGATCGTTAAAATGAAAAGTTAAACGTTTGGACGGATAGACGACGGACGCCAAATGATGGTAAAAGTTCAGAAACCCTGCAACAGCACACTGAGGTTGAAAGGAGTACAAGTAATATTGATAAGAACTGCATTTACTAATAAAAACACTGAGAAGACATTAGTACAAACATTACAAGTAACAATACTTCGCACATGTTTTCCATTTCAGTTCACCTATCCAAATGTTCCGTGTGATCTATTGTGATATCATCACACATGGGCTCTCTTCGTCCATAAGTCATCCATTATAGTAAAAGAATCATCTTCAGCCCGGAACATAATTTTACTATAGGAAAACATGTTTTGACCCTATCGCAGAGTATGGAGGAAAGATAAATACGTTTTCTTTTGCGATCCGACAACATTTAATGCTACAAGCGGTTACCAAAGTTTAGCATTGCAACCAATACAAAATATTTTGACACTATTAAAGCAACTGAAACCAAGCTGTACTCAAATGATGAATTGAGGTTAAGGTTTTACAGATATTGCTTATGTTGTTCCTATATGACAACAAACACGGCTACCACATCGGCACATAATTTAACATACGTAACATCGTATCAAGAATTATTATTTGTTGAGACTTTATTTTCTAACTATTAATGTAACGAGCCCATTAAATACATATATTTGTTAGTTCTTTATAATTTATTTATTGCAAAATTACACCCCTTGGGGGCCAAAGCAATACAAAACATATATACAACATTAACACAAGAATTACAAAATACAATTAAAATTAAAAAAAAACAGAAACTGCAATAAAATTCAGTCG
Source organism: Modiolus philippinarum (assembly GCA_002080025.1). Lineage (NCBI taxonomy): Eukaryota > Metazoa > Mollusca > Bivalvia > Mytilida > Modiolidae > Modiolus > Modiolus philippinarum. The sequence goes on along the minus strand of MJUU01012500.1, from coordinate 3,514 downwards.
ACTCTTTGACCGGTGTGGACCCTATTTCAATTCTAATGATTGTTTTATAAAGGTGCATATACAGCCGATAAAAGGGTTTTGTCTGGGGTTAAAATGTATTTAAGTTTCTCGAAAGAAGACATATATTTAAATTAAGAGTGTTTATTTACAATTATTTCAAAAAGTTTACATCTGTAAGTCTCGTTTATTGTACAGTTTAAAAAGAAATGGGTTTCATCTTCAATATTTTTACATTTTTGACACAGTCTTTGTTCCCTCGGTATTTTTTTGTATCGGCCCATTACACTCCTAATTTATGGTAAATTAATTTACGAAATTTTGTTAATAACAACATTCGCTCAAAATCAATTTATCGGGAAAGTGGTACAGGATTACTTCTGATTTCAGTTTTCAAAAAAGGACTTACGATATTACTTGATCGTTAAGACACCGTCATTCTTCAGTGTTCTAGCCAATATGTGCCAATGTTCGAGAATTTGTGTTAAAACGTTGGTACACGATGAAATTGCAGAAATTCTTGTGTTGAACACTTTTATAATGTCATACTAACAACAAACAACGCACAGAATACTTATCCATAACTTATCTGCAGCGCTAATAAATGTGTAACAGGGTACGACAACTTTTCAAAAGCGGCCACTAGCGTACTAGACCATCTCCGACCTTTGGTATTAGGATTTACCAGACTACTTTTCAAAACGTCACAGTATAGAAAACGTCACGTCATAGAGCCTAAAACGTCATGAAGTTGGTCACATGGGGCGGACACGTTTGTGACGTAGGGCGGACAAACAACAACTGGTGAATCCGAATACCACACTTTGGATATGGTATCTTGGCGTATACCAAACGCATTTACGACGGCCTTTTAACATACATCGAACGTCTACAAAGCGGGAAAGACCGTATTTTGACGATCTTTTGTCAGATTATTTCAGTTCTTCATCCCAATGTCATTATGTAAGGTATAAAATCGATGAAAAGCCCAGCAAAAAAGGTGGAAAGAATTGCAGGAGTGGTAGGACTCAAATATATCTAAAATAAAGTTAATATCAAATTAACCAAGTCAGTATGTTGTTGAAAAAATTCCTTTGGAATATTCACACGTTCTTTAACCACTCCTTTTTTAATAAAACATTGGCTGATCCGGTGCTCTTTAGTTACGAGGATGCTTATATGAGAAACTATTACATATCGCGCACAACTTGTGTATAAAGTACTTCTGGCGTTCGTCTAACGTGTGCATAATAAATCACCAACATGTTGGTGAACGTTAGAAATTTAGAGCATGTTCAAAATTTTCCGACACACTAAACATTAAATACGCATTTAAATTCGTAAAATTTTATTAAGAACATGCCCCTAACTTATACAACGCACGACACCTTGTACGGAAATATTCTCACACGTCTGCACACGCTGGCGCTATGCTTTAAATAACAAAATTCCGAGGTTACCGTGAATTTAGGTTCTGCATATGCGCATTTCGACAACTTATGTCTCATCATTGCAGAACAAATTAAAGTGTGACAGAATAATGTTTTGTTGCTCAATTTTACTGGTACCGCGGTTTGTTTTTTTGGACCAGAAGAGCGTTTTCTTAAATATATAACAAACAACACTAGAATTAAAGAAATAGTGTGTTGACTATATCCGGGTTATAATTCAGTGTTGACTGTATCATTTCATGATATTCTATAAATACTTGTAAGTTCTGGTATTTTTGTGAAAGAAAACATTAAGGTCAGAAAATTCACTCATTTAACATCATTTTAAAGCAAAGTCCTTACTGATTGTATGGTCAAAATTCGTAAAAAGAACTAATAAATTTTTACTGTATCCTACTTTGATTTGTACATTTGTTGAAGTGTTAGGCATAATTACAAATTATCCAGAAAGGAAAAAGATGTTTTCTTACACTTCTAAGCAGTATGTATTCCGTAAGCTTGTAAGAATTTAATACAATTCCTTTAAAAGAGAGCAAAGTACAAATACTAAGGCTGAAGTGGTCATATTTTCACCGTCAAAATGGTTACTGTATCCGACGTTAGTCACGTGAAAAAAAATCATAACTTATTGAAACACCTACTTCAGCTTCGTACCTAGATCTGTTATTGTATAGTGACAAAGATGGACGTTTGAAGTCTAAGCTGTTTGATAAGCGTTATGATTTTAATTTCCCAATTGTGAACTTTCCCTTTCTTAACAGCAATATACCTACATCTCCAGCCTATGGAATGTACATTTCACAGTTGATTCGTAACTGTCGGGCGTGTAATTTGTACAGTGATTTTTTTAACAGAGCAAAAACACTGTCACAAAAGCTGCTTACTCAGGGATTTGTTCAACCTATGTTAATTTCATCCCTCAAAAAATTCTATGGCCGTCACCAAAAGATAGTCAGTATCCCAAATGAAAGTGGACATTTTCAGCTAGATTCACGTCTTCCCGGATTTGACTACAGACTTTGACATTTTCCTGGATTGACCCACGCACAGTGTGACGGGTGCTGTTAACAGAGCAGGACATGCTTACCCTTCCGGAGCACCTGATGTCAATCTCAGTTTCACTGGAGTTCACACTGTGAGTGCTTTGTCTCGAATGTTGTGATTTCTGTTTCTGTGCTTTGTGTCTGTCTAGCGTCGTTTTTTTGGGGTTTTTTTGTGTCTGGCGTCATTGTTTTCTTTATTCTCGTTTTGGCTATGCCTTTGGACTTCGATTTTTGTAAATTTCTCCCCTTTGTTCCTTCGGCATTCTACTGCCGTTGTTTTATCTAACAAAATTTCTTTTATTTATTTCATTCTTCCTTAGGAACTCCCGTATTCTCTTGTGTCAGATATTATTTGATTCGTAAAATGATAATTCTGCATCTGGGAATACATTGAAATATAGAAATATTTTTTCATTAAGTTATACATTGTAGGGTTCACGTATTGCTGTTCTGGATTTTTTTACTATACCTGACATAGACAAACTACTGCCCAGCTAGATTTTTGTACTCATTTCCGAGAGATAAATTTCGGTACGGGTTGCAATGTTTTAATTTAAATTGCAATGACACGATGGTATAACTCGAAATGGAGCTTTTATCTGCAACATTAATATTTTAAGTACAGTTGTGTATTACTCAAATTGTTATATTCAGATTTCGCAGCGAATAGATTTTTTTTTCGATAATATCACATCCTAGTCTCTTACTCAGTTAGCTTTGACTTCAGTAGTTGATATGGGAAAAAGCCGCAGGTTTTCAAAAAACGTTTTTTGAAAACCTGCGGCTTTTTCCCATATCAACTACTATCTACGGGACTAACGAGAATAAACAATTGTTATTCACTACAGTTGAGACGGGTAAAACGGGCTAGATTCTTAGTTCACTCACATTTTTTACGTTGCTTGCGGTTTAAGCATCTCATAAGTTACATAACACGGGCTATACGTAACACTGACGTACTTTGGTTCTATACTTATGATTCCTATATATTTCTAGTAAGTCTGATAACTCATCACCAGTTAC
>MJUU01012499.1:0-14850 GCA_002080025.1 Modiolus philippinarum | reverse complement strand
GGGCAGGACCTTTTTCGGGATGTCCGGATTGGATGTTTTTAAGCCCGGGATTTCAAGATTTTTATGATTTAAGCCCGGGATTTCGGGAAATTTATTCACAAGGAATCAGGATTTCATCAGTCTTTTAGTTTCTTTGTAGTTCGGGATTTCGGGATTTAGAAAAAATAAAGTCGGGATTCCGGGATCAGATCCCCTCCTGCCCCCCTCCCAAATGGGTTACAAGTATTTGAATAAAGAATAATTTTATGGATTTCCAGACGTTTCAGCCCTAAAACACTTCAGCCATATGAAATTTCAGCCATGTGTAATTTCGGACTTGGACGGCCCTGTCATGAGTAGGTGCTAGAAAGTGTTACAAACCTTAAAACTTGCAGAATGGTATAAAAAAAAATAGCAAATTACTTTTTATGAATTGATTTCAACTTTAGTTTTCAAATTCAAAAGTTTATCGTCATTAAACTTATAAAGTTTGTGGCATATCAAACAAACAAATACAATATATATACAAGCAAATATTTAAGAGTCCCCTGTCCTCAGTATTAGTGACTTTTTGATAAAGGAACCTAGTCTATTTACTTGGGATTGTGTAGATGGGTTCAAGATATAAAGAATTTTGTCTATCGTTGACAAACTACTAAATTCATCATTTTCCTCTGTTAAATTGTCTAAAAATATAGATCTAATATTATAATTATGTTTACAATCAAGTAAAAAATGTTTCTCGTCTTCTAACAAATTACAAAAATTGCAAAGTCTCTGGTCTCTTGGTATTTTAAGGTGTCGTCCTTTTCAATCATTTAGTGTGGCTCTGATTAACTATAAAAAGATACTTAGGAGGGCCCACTTATACTAGAGAAAGTTCAGTTATAGCACATCGACAGTGACACATAATATATTTATCTCAGACAAAAACTGGCTGACATGTATTTTACTCAAATACATACAACGTGTACTCATTTATGTTGATGAGTTTTGGTGGATTGAATGAAGTTTTACCACAGGGGGGGTCACTTCGGGTGGAATTGCATTGGGTACAGGCCTGCCGCTGGAATTTTGAAAATACCCCCCTTTCATATAGTTCCCCAAACAAAATATTGACCCATTCATATAGTAAATTTTAAAAATAAGCAACCCAACTGTATAGTAAATATGTGTAATTTGAGTCAGAAAACCATTAATTTCACAAAAGGAATGTTCTTAAACATCAAATAATGATAAAACTTGATTAATTATAGCAACCAGTGGAGATTCTGGCCATTTCGGGTTAATTTACGACCCATTTATATATATGATGTCAAAAATTACTACCCATTCATATAGTAGACAACTGCAAAAAACAGGGCCATTCCAGCGGCACGTCTGTATATACCTCTGTATAGGAAGTGACCCCCCGTGAGTTTTACTCGGCAATGGCATATCTAGCAGGCACAAGACTATAGTTATTTTTTAACTTTTCTCATAGGGTAGCCATGGTAGCATGTTAACATTTCCAAGGATCGAAAAAAACAATGTTGCAAAAAATTAATGACTTAAATTATCAAATTGAAATAACAACAAACTGCAAAACTACATAAGAAAGACACATGCATGTGAGATACACGATGGCCGAAACGTCAAAGTCCGAAACGACCAAGTCAGAGGTTACACTATGGCCGAAACATCCTGCTACCATTTCATGCAGGCCAGATTTTATTGATTTTATATTTCAATATTTGGGGGGGGGGGGGGGGGGNCGACAGTAGAATATTTTTTTCTGCTACAAAATGTAGGTCAAGGGAATTTTGATTTCTATAATGAGCAAAATGTAATCCTCATATTTTTCCGTTCAAATGTAGACCAAATGGATTCCACATTTTGTATTTGATTAATCATGTTAATATTTTTTGCTAACAAAGCTCCCCCCCCTTTCCCAAAGAAACAAAAAAATCTATCCTCTATCTTAAGCGGGGACCAAATTTTGAGCCATCTCGGCATTAAATCATTCTTGGTGTTATTTTATTCTTCCCATGAATTACTTCACTTTATTTTCTGAAAAACCATCGTTCAGAAAAATATTTAATGTCTATTTATATCCCAAACACGTGGATTAAACCTTTTCTTCCAACGCCATCTGGCGGAGGTCAGGTGTGTAATGTATTCCGTAAATACCCACTGCCCTTTACGAGGTCACGAACCTATCTTAAAAGGAAATTTCCTTATTTCGGAGGACATTTTTCTGTAGTTCCTTAAAATCTGCACAGAAAAGACATTGATTAAATGGGAAAATTGTTAGGAAACTTTGTGCGTGAAACAGACAAGATTAAATCGATGGCGACAGCCCTTGTTTTCTCCCATCATACGTGTGTAATGGCCGCTAAAGGGGCGAGACGACCCTTTGTTGGTTCGGAATTCACCACGATTTCTCGTAAATTAGACATTATTTCGACAATTTAGAAATATATTCAAACAAAATAATCATCACTGAAATAAAAGAAATATTTTTACTGACCAGAATTTGAGATTTTCAATGACTCCCAGGTGATTTTTGAGCTCCTTTAATAACAATCGTTCCTCGCCGACAAGTGCCCTGGGAAGTGTGTGTCTAAATAAAGATCGAGTGTTCCAACTGGGATTAATTCATACAAGGGAGATAAACCGTGTTTGCCTTATAAACAAAATAAAGGGGGTTGGGATAAACCACGTGGGATAAACAAAAAATCTTGTGAAAAGGGATCAAAAGTGTAATTATTTTTTTTCTAAAGTCCTTAATTGTTTTTTAAAGACACAATGTAGATTTTTAAAATCTTTGTGTATAAATTACGCACATTGTAGTTATTGTCATAAAGTTGTATCTTTTTGTAATTTTTTGTAATAAAAAAATGACAAGTTGAAACAATGTTGTCAAATTTTTTTAAAACGAGCACCTCTGACCTGAAAAATGCAACTAATGTCTCCTTTAATAATTATGTTTAAAAATTACGTTTGGAATCCGGCGTAAGTGAAATCCAGATCCCCCCTTCCCACAAAAAAATCTGTACTTATTTTCCGTTCAAGAAACGTTATATAGTTTTTAATCGGTGACGGTGGGTTGATAACCATATGTAAACACAGTTGAGAGGGTGTCGTTTCTATTTTTTTTACGTCACCCTTCATATTTTTTCTGAAAAAATAATTTTAAAGAACGTGACCCCCCTTTTTTCCAAACCTGATAACATTTTCTATGCTGTGAAAATCTTAACCCTGTTTTCAGCAAATCAGCACATAATTAAAAGAAATTACACATCAACAAGAATAATTCGTAAAGGTTCCGCGGAACCTAGTCTCTCGCCTGCTCACTATTTGGCCTATATCTGCCCCCATATCTGCATTTGTATGTCATTGTATTGTTTATATTTTTCTTTAACCTGTTAGGGTTTATTTTATTTATTTTTTTTAGGTGCAAATAAAGATTCATATATTTTGCTTTAACCCGTTAGGGTTTATTTGTGCTGTTATAGGTAATTAAATGTTGTAAATATTCTATAATGCATTTTATTCATTGTTTTTATTTTTTGTAAGGCCTTAATATGATGTAATTTGTTTGGCCTAGTTATGTAACTTGTTTACAATAAACAATGGTCAAGGTTATTACACCTTAGAACATGTGGAATATTCTGGAATTTGAATTCAGATTTTAACATATAGATTTTTCTAGATCTTTCCCTTACATAATCATTTTAGTCATGTGATAATTTGTTGATTAGTATGTTCTAGTATTATCTTGTGAAGAATTTTCTGGAAAGAAAAAATGTATTTANATAGGTGACAAATGTTCTTGGTCGGAATTGACCAGAGGATCTGAATGAGATCCTCGCTCTTTGGCTTAGCGACTGCAATTTGCTACTTAAAATTATATTTTGGAAATTTAGAATACTTTCTTTGGGTCAGTAAATGTAATTTTGATCATTTTGTTGTTGTACTAGTACATTTTTCTCTTTATTAAAACATGCAAACTTTTAGTATTGTTTTCTACCATAACTCAGATCCCAGAGGAACGAACCGTCTTGATATCGTCATTTGGCGTCTGTNATTAACTATTTAGTGAGGATTATAAGGATTATTCTATTGGACATTTATTGGTGGAATTAAGTGAACTATTCGTTTGGATTATTACTTGGACTTCATTATTGTCAGATAAGTTATATATTGTATTTAATTTGTAAAATAATTATTTTTTTTCGTCTCATTAAAAAGTTAATTTGAGCCAATTTTGTTTTATCATTGTTGACTTCAATTTACAATAATTTATTGGTAATTTCTGCCATAACAGTGCAAATAAAGATTATTATATATTAAGATGTGATTGCTAAATAGAATTCCATGAAACAACTTGTCTTTGAGAGTATCAGAAAATTTACCAATACTAGAATAAAAATTTTGAAATCAGCTAACTATTGAAAATATTTGTTATGACTAAAATTCATCCAAAAAGCATGGTTTCTAACAAGAATTCCCAAGAATTCAAAATTAATGTCCCAATTTTGTTTAAACATTGTTGATATAAGGACCTGCAATGAAAATTTAGCCAAATTCATTGATGCAGAAAATACGGGTCAAGGTGGCCTCATACTGGTATAGATTTTGGTTACTACTAATATTGTCCTAAATCCATTAACTAATCAACAAGTGAAATTGCTTGCCGGTTCCTTTTTAAAGCAGTCGCTAGAATTAACTGAGGGCATTTAATTTCATTTGCTTTATATGTATGTTTGTTTAAAATGTATATTGTCACTTTATTTTTTATATGCCTTTGGCCCTTAATTGGGCGTAAATTGTGCATTTTCTTATTAAAGTATTAAGGTATACTAAAGATGTAACCACTTACCAATTATCATCTGTGTATGGCATGTAGGTGCTGAGATATGGTACAATAAAAAAATTCAAAAAAGTCCAACTAATGGCAAAATACGGAAAAATTGGAATTCTTTTTTTTTCTAAAATGAACTTGGGATACAATAATGAAGTCGTACTGAATATTGTACCAAAATTTCATTGATATTGAACATGATTTGAGAAAGTTATTGAAGTTCAAAAAAAGTTTAACATTAGGGTTAACCAAATGTTTACGACGACACAGGAGAGACAAAAAATAGTCATGACATTTGCCCTGTCTTGGTAAAATACAACAAAAAATTAAGAAAAATAAAAACAACAACTACATGTATATATGTTCAGTAGTGAGGCTTGTTTATGGGGTTCCCAATATCCAATATCCCAATAAGTCTAGACTAAAATATCCCTTTGAAAATTGAAGATATCCCGATAATTATTGAAATATCCATATTCCATAGTCAAAATATCCAATATCCCCTGTCAGTTTTTACTAAAGTATCCCGTTTGCAATTAAAGTCGTTAATATCCCATATCCTATTATACCTAAACAAGCCTTAGTAGCAAAGGCTTTCTACAGATTTAACTGTTCTTTCACAGGTTTAGCAATTTAAACTATTCAATGTATTTTGACTTTGTTTCTGCACACATCAGAGAAAATTCTGTAAGCACCATAACTTTAATGGGGAGGGCCAAGAGGGGTTTCATTAACAGGCTAACAATATCCACCAATTTCATTAACATGCTAACAATATCCCCCAATTTCCCCCAAAACAGCCAACTGAAAATACCCAAGACACTTTAACATAAAAAGGTCTTGCCCCCTCCTCATTAACAGCAAACAATGCATTGTTATTTCCCTTTAACAGTTAATACAAAGTAAATAAAAAACGTGTCCATGGGACACGGGTGCCCTCATCAGATATATCGGCAAACAGGAAGTAGATTAATCGCGTGCGGACTTGAAAAGGGGAGACACGGTACAACTCGCCATACCAAAGCCTCAGACCAAAGATCAAATCATTCCTTCATACACAAGCCCAGAAATGCTTGACGAAATTGTTGGATATACGTATGTACAGACGGACAAGGGTAAAACTTAATGCCCCCGTAGCCTAACGACAGGGCATAAAAATTAACAGGGTCGTTGTCTCTTTGACACATTCCCCGCTTCCCTTCTTTTATCCACCAATTTCATTAACAGGCTAACAATATCCCCCAATTTCCCCCAAAACAGCCAACTGAAAATGCCCAAGACACTTTAACATAAAAAGGTCTTGTCCCCTCCTCATTAACAGCAAACAATGCATTGTTATTTCCCTTTAACATTTAACACAAAGTAAATAAAAAACGTGTCCATGGGACACGGGTGCCCTCATCAGATATATCGGCAAACAGGAAGTAGATTAATCGCGTGCGGACTTGAAAAGGGGAGACACGGTACAACTCGCCATACCAAAGCCTCAGACCAAATATCAAATCATTCCTTCATACACAAGCCCAGAAATGCTTGACGAAATTGTTGGATATACGTATGTACAGATGGACAAGGGTAAAACTTAATGCCCCCGTTGCCTAACGAAGGGCATAAAAATTAACAGGGTCGTCGTCTCTTTGACACATTCCCCGCTTCCCTCATGGCAAATTAGTCGAATGAATAATAATTCATCTCTACGACAAGAGTTGAAATTGAAAAACACTCATACAAGAAGTGAAATTGAACACCGATAGCTACATGATGAGAAAAGAAAATTTAATCAATAAAAATTCAAACATACTGTTTGAATCTTCGATTCTTGACAACTGAAAAACATGTTGATAAAATACAAAGCAGTAAGATAATGTAATACATATTCAACTTTGCATTTCATTCTTAGCATCACTAAGACAATACTTCTTGTGGTATTTGAGTTTGTCAGTTCTGAGATAGGACTCAATAACTTTATTCACGAATAGAATGGGTAGAACTGTAAAAGTGTCAACTGACATTTAAAAAAAGTTTAGGGTTATTGTATTTTTTGCCTTGTACAGTGAAAATGAGTAACAAAAAAGTACTTTTTTAGTCACCTACCGGCGATAGCTGAAGGTGACTTTAGGTTTGTGCTCCGTCCGTCTGTCAGTTCCGCATCAGTTTTCCGCACTTTTTTCTAAACCCTTGGAGATATTGATCTGATATTTTCTATGTGAGTCTACCTTAGTAAGTTACAGATTAAGTGTAAGTTGGGTTCCTGTCCACTGATTTTTGACAGAGTTATGGCCTTGGACTTTGAAAATTTTAGTAAGATGTCAGTTTTCCATGTTTTTTTTTCTAAAGTGTTGCAGATATTGATCTAATATTTTGTATGTGAGTCTACTTTATTGAGTTACAGACCAGGATAAAGTTTGGTTCCGGTAAAATATCAGTTTTCCGCATCTATTTTCTAAAGCGTTAAAGTTAAAGTTGTGAGTCTACCTTTATGAGGTGCAGACCAAGTTTGGTTCCGGTCCACTGATTTTTGACAGAGTTATGGGCCTTGAACTTAGAGAACAAATTTTACCATTTTTGCTAGCATAATAATGCCTTGCCCTACCGGTAGGGGACTTGGTATTGCCTTGCACTGACTACGATCCACACTTGTTGATAATGAAGTCAATGAAGATGTTTATGATGAACAATGATGGCCTATGAATCTATATCTTCTCCACAAGAAAGGTTTATTGAATAAGATGACAGCTGTTATTGACTTGATATACACTGTTAGCTGTTATCACTTATTTGAATTATCTGTTATCTGTTATTAGAAAAATCAATTTGTTGTTAGGCTGTTATGGGATCCCCCCTTTTGTCCCTCTTTAATTCTAACTTACAAGATATCATAAATTTTAGCATAATACATGTACATGAATTGTAAGATGAATAATTTTTATGTTTTGGACGACCCCGCATCCACGAGGATGTGGCGTTGTCCGACGAATTCCACTCAAACCGATCGCTATAAGAACCGTCTTGAACTTACTATGAAATATGAGTAAAACCCATTATTAAAGGCTTCATATCGGGTGCCTTCAAAATGAAGAACAACAATGAAAGCGTTGTTCGGATCCATTGCTTGGTCAAGTTATGAATAGACTTAATCGCATGTGCATTTACTTCTCAGTTCCTTTCGCTGTTTAATACTTGACACGACAGAACGAACACATTCGAGTTTGAGGTTCGTTTACTTTAAACTTTCAGAATATGGGACCAGAGATCGACAAACGAATTCCGAAGCATAATGGAAAATTCTAAAATCAAAAATCCACAGCACGGAAATTCAGATGTATCACAAATTGAGGCAACTCGACAAAAACAAAATGAACAAGAATGTCACAAAAAATAGGGCGCTAGCAGTCTGAATCAGGTCGCAAAAATTGGAGATATCATCAGGTGCTCCGCAAGGTAAGCATGCTATTGTGGAACTGCTCACTACAGAACTTTTACAGTCTCACCATGTTGGACCGTTACAATGTTTCTATTTCTCAAATGAAAATAGACATATTTGAATAGATCCAGAGGACACACACCGACTATGAAAAAAACAGGACTTTTCATTGGCAGTTGGACGATTGCGTCGCGTGGAGCAAGGCATGCTAACCCTTCCAGAACACCTGAAGATACATCAGGTTTTTGGAGGGGTTCTGCTAGTGCTAAATAGTTTTGTGGCGTTCTTGTGTGTGATTTTTTATTTTGGCCCCCCTTGCTCACTTTTCGCTTCGGTATTCGTATGCCGATGTATATATATACATTGTTATGTCGAGTGTCTTCTGCAAATAAACTGTACAAAAGAACTTTCTACGATGAGCTTAGTTGATATAGGCCTTTTCAAAAAATCATCTGGTCCGCTTTTCGGTTTCAGCATTTAAATACAATGAAACAGTTCCGGTTATCAACCCAACTATGAAAGTGTTGTTCATCCTGAACACGGTTCAGGGCACTGTTCATATTTAGATTACTGGGTCATTTTTATTGTAACACCACACTAATTTGTTAGAATTAAAATGTATATTAAGGGTTTAAGTTGTGTTTTGATAACCGGAAGCGAAGAGTTTTTGTGTCTCTATTTAATGGGAGACGGTTTCAATCCAGGAAAAGATAACAACACTTTATGAAAAGGGCTATAACAAGTAAGCTAAGTTGGTAAAACAAGTTAACTTAGTTGTTTTAGACCTCCTATGACACGGGCTGCCGTAGTTTTCCGAGTAGTTGTTTTAGACCTCCTATGACACGGGCTGCCGTAGTTTTCCGAGTAGATTTGACTGAAAATTCCACCATCTAGTATGCACAAGCACATGTTTCAGAAAAATCCGTTTCCCTCTCTACCCATAAAAAATCCATGCTCAATTCAGTCATACTGGTATGGGTAGAGTGTGTGTAAACATAATGCAGCTATTTTTTGAGAAGCAGAGTGTTCATTATTTCCCCATAAACATTTGAGATCTATTAAGGTAGATAGACAGTAATATTCATATCCATGAGATTTTGTTGTAAGTCGGCACAATTGAAGAACCAATCCTACTTAACCGAAATCTGTAATAAAAAGTATGGGTCACCATGCTTGCTTTTTCTAGAATTGGGATCAAAGTTTGCTCATTTCTGGCCATTTTTTCACCATAATTTACATTTTTTAGCTTAATGGAAATGAACTTTTTATCCATGAGAATTTGATGTATTTTTGTGAACAGGTAGTTTATGATGAATATTACTGGTTACAATAATAAAATGTATATGTCACCATGCTTTCCACGGAGATATTTTGCAAAGTTTCCGGATCAAACATTGTTTACGGGAAAAGGGAGTTAATTAGCGGCAAACTAAACGAAATGTGACGTTTCACATTTGTCATTCAATTATGACGTCACAAACGAAAAGCCGTCATATTACTTTTCCGGCACGAAAATCAAACCTACCCCGTATCCGGCTCTTTATTTTTCCAATGCGCGATTTAATTGCGCAGCGCAACAGTGTCTATCAGCCTGTCTCAAATCCGTTGAATCTTTAGCGTAACAGAGCAAAGCGTAGTGAGCCAGGGGACAGCACTAGTCAGTCTACTATCTACCTTAAGAACATAACAAGGTGAAATTCAGAAGATCTATGATATAGTATCGTAACCCGATTGGTTAAGGAACAATTAAGCTTAAATATTGACAGGCTTGTTTTCAAGATATTGGATGTTTGAAAAATTGCGGGAAAAGACTTTCTTTGACTTTGACCTTACTCGCGGAAAGAAAATCTGCAAGCTTATGAAATGTTTTATCTCACTGGCTGCTGAAGAAAATTGGGTGTTACAAAGCACAACATTTTAACTTTGACGTATGATTTTGGAAAATAAAACCCCCAAAAATTCGAAAATTCTTTTCACCCTCAATTTAGCCCCTATAAATGGTGGCCAAAACCTAATAAAATTTGAGATTGGCCAACAATACTCAATTTTTGGTGGCAAATTGGCCACTGACATATGGGAAAAAATTATTTTGTGATAGGCTTGGTCGCCCAAGTTTCTTTGTTTATTTCCATTTTATCATTGTGGAGCTTTAACATGAATTTTACTGCCCACTAGAGATTTTTTAATATTTTCATTGCTTCTCAAATAGACCCATCTATGAAAAGCAATAAGGTTGCACTGTGTGATATTTTTTTGTCTTATAGATTAGCACAAGACCCCATTGGTATTGGATCGCGAAAGCACGACCGGAACTGGGCGTTTACCCTTTTAGACTTCGATTCGTCCAACTCGGGTCACCTTTTACATCAGTTACAAGACAAGACTATTAGCAATCGAACGAAACGAGTTTACTCTTCTAAGGGTTGATGCCGAGTAATCAAGGGTTCCTATGGCGGAAAAAATCATGACTGCACATGTGTAAAATTTTCAGGGGAAGGGTTTGATTGGTTAGTCATTTCCAGAGAACAGCAACTCTACCCTAGAGATGTCTCAATCGAAGTTGGCCAAGTGCTCTAGGGTGTCTTCTATCAGATCACGTTTGGTAGGGGGATAACTCGTAATCCTCCTATGAGATTATTACAATTATGATTTTTCCGATTTTGAAAGTGCTTGCGTGACCATTTAGATGATTTGTTCTGTCCTGGGATGATGGGGCTTTGCTGCGGTTGCGCTACTGTCGTGCCTGGGGTGATGGGATTTGTAGATGACCCGAGGAAAATACCAAATCAGATGTGAATTAATCCACCATTGCCTTATACTGTGAAATGGTCACTCTGCATTTGACCAGGCTTTTGACTGGCTATAAGGCCCTATCAAGTTAATTTGTAGATTCTCATCCACTTGTAACAAAAAATCTGGGGCGGGTGAGAGGATTTTATTTTATATTTTTTTACTGATTTTCACAAAAATTGATAGGAATTTAAAGAAAATTTCTGAATAATTGAAAATCAAAAAAAAATGAGCCTAAAAAAATGGGGCGGGTGGGGATGAGAATCTATTAATTCATTTGATGTGGCCTAACTGTATATTTATAAGCTGCATTACCACTCTCCCTTCCTTTCTAAATGTTATTGATTTTTCTTATGGAACAATGGAACAATAGAAGCCCTTAAAATTTGCGTTTTGGTTGATTTTTGTTTTTAACAGACTTGAAGAACTTTGTTTGAGGTTGATCTTGAAGGTGAACCATACATTCACAACAAATAACAGAAATCAACAACTGGTAAATAATGGCCTCCAACTTAATCAACATCTGCATGTTGATAATATGAGTTTGGATTTGTATATCCTCCGCCCGCCCGTCCGTCTGCCCGTTAACTTTTTGGTTTCCGGAGGTTTTTTTCTGTAACCGCTTGACATACTGATTTGATATTTGATATACAAATATATCTAGTTGAGATACAGAACAACTTCGAATTTGGTTCCGGTTGGTTGATTTGTACAGAGTTATGGCCCCTGGACTTACTGAAATTTTGAAAAATATAGATTTCCGGAGTTTTTTTCTGTATCCACTGGAGTAAGTGATTTGATGTTTGGTATATAAGTATATCTAGGTGGGATACAGATCAAGTTCGAATTTGGTTTCGGTCGGTTGATTTTGTGCAGAGTTATGGCCCTTGGGCGTAGTGAAATTGGGAAAAATATAGGTTTTCGGACTTTTTTTCTTTTACCGCTTGACAAATCGATTTGATATTTGGTATATGAGTATATCTAGGTGAGATACTGATCAGGTTTGAATTTGGTTCCGGTCGGTTGATTTTGTACAGAGTTATTGCCCTTTTGAAAAATATATATAGGTAACCGCTTGACATATTGATTTAATATTTATACATGTATTAGTATATCTAGGTGAGATACAGATCAAGTTCGAAAATGGTTCTGGTAAGCTGATTTTGTACAGAGTTATGGCCCTTGGACTTAGTTAAATTTTAAAATTTATAGGTTTCTAGATTTTTTTCTGTAACTGCTTGACATATTCATTTGATATAAGTTTTATGTGTGTATCTAGTTGAGATACAGATCAGGTTTAGTTTGGTCCTGATTGGTTGATTTTTTTTTCGGAGTTACGGCCCTTGGACCGTTAGTAAATTTTTGAAAATCATCAGTTTCTCCTTTTGTTTATAATGCGTTAACATGTTGATATTTATATGATTGTATGTATATAAATTACTGATTAAGTTAAAATTGTGTTCCTGTTGAATGATTTTTGTGAACAGTTATGGCATTGGACTTATTTTTTTATTTATTTATTTATTTATCTTATTTTATTTATTTTTTTTTTTTGGTGAAAAAGTCATTTGTTTTTGCACCTTTCTATCCATTTACTTTACATATTAATTTGATATTTGTCAAATGGTTTCATATTGGTAAGGCGCATATTCTGGGTTTTTTTTTTCAATCACTATTTTGTTGTGGTCTAACAATGTCATAAAGTTCGAGTTGACTGTGAACGGGCGTATCCTGCGCTCTTGGCACAGCATTTCTCTTGGCACAGCAGTTTACTTTCCATACTTTGGCATTCAAATTTTGCATAATTAATCACAATTTTGCATAAACGACATACTTTTTGCCAGTGTCCACAATTCTTTGCTTTGATAGTAATAACAATCAGACTACGTTAACATAGCTGCCTAAACATCAGACTAGGTTAACTAGCCGTCTATTGACATCAGAATACGTTTACTAGTTGTCTATTGAATAAAGATAATGCACATCAGACTACGTTAACTAGCTGTCTATTGAATGAAAATAATGAACATCAGACTACGTTTACAAATTATCTATTGAATAATGATAATGAACATCAGACTACGTAAACATAGCTGTCTATTGAATAAAGATAATGAACATCAGACTACGTTAACATAGCTGTCTATTGAATAAAGATAATGAACATCAGACTACGTTAACATAGCTGTCTATTGAATAACGATAATGAACATCAGACTACGTTAACATAGCTGCCTATTGAATAAAGATAATGAACATCAGACTACGTTAGCTAGCTGTCTATTGAATAAAGATAATGAACATCAGAATACGTTTACTAGTTGTCTATTGAATAATGATAATGAACATCAGATTGCGTTAACTAGCTGCCTATTGAATAAAGATAATGGACATCAGACTATGTTAACTAGCTATCTATTGAATAAAGATAATGAAAATCAGACTACGTTAACTAGCTGTCTAATGAATAAAGATAATGAAAATCAAACTATGTTAACATAGCTGTCTATTGAATAAAGATAATAAACATAAGACTACGTAAACATAGCTGTCTATTGAATAAAGATAATAAACATAAGACTACGTTAACTAGCTGTCTATTGAATAAAGATAACGAACATCAACTACGTTAACTAGCTGTCTATGGAATAAAGATAATGAACATCAGATTGCGTTAACATAGCTGTCTATTGAATAAAGAGTTCATGACTACGTTATCTAACTGTCTATTGAATAAAGATAGTGAACATCAGACTACGTAAACATAGCTGCCTATTGAATAAAAATAATAAACACCAGACTACGTAAACATAGCTGTCTATTGAATAACGATAATGAACATCAGACTACGTTAACTAGCTGTCTATTGAATAAAGATAATGAACATCAGACTACGTTAACATAGCTGTCTATTGAATAATGATAATGAATATCAGAGACTACGTTAACTAGCTGTCTATTGAATAAAGATAATAAACATCAGACTACGTTAACATAGCTGTCTATTGAATAAAGATAATGAACATCAGATTGCGTTAACATAGCTGTCTATTGAAAAAAGATAATGAACATCACATTGCGTTAACATGGCTGTCTATTGAATAAAGATAATGAACATCAGACTATATTAACTAGCTGTCTATTGAATGAAAATAATGAACATCAGACTACGTTAACTAGCTGTCTATTGAATGAAAATAATGAACATCAGAATACGTTTACTAGTTGTCTATTGAATTATGATAATGAACATCAGACTAAGTTAACATAGCTTTTTATTGAATAAAGATAATGAACATCAGACTACGTTTACTACCTGTGTATTGAATAAAGATAATGAACATCAGACTAAGTTAACATAGCTGTCTATTGAATAAAGATAATGAACATCAGATTACGTTAACTAGCTGTCTGTTGAATAAAGATAATGAACATCAGACTACGTTTACTAGCTGTGTATTGAATAAAGATAATGAACATCAGACTAAGTTAACATAGCTGTCTATTGAATAAAGATAATGAACATCAGACTACATTAACTAGCTGTCTATTGGATGAAGATAATGAACATCAGATTACGTTAACTAGCTGTCTATTGAACATCAGACTACGTTAACAAGTTGTCTATTGAATAAAGATAATGAACATAAGACTACGTCAAATAGCTGTCTATTGAATAAAAATAATGAACATCAGACTACGTTAACAAAGCTGTCTAATGAATAAAGATAATGAACATGAGACTCCGTTAACTAGCTGTCTATTGAATAAAGATAATGAAAATCAGACCACGTTAACATAGCTGTCTATT